>VZTT01021807.1:190113-224702 GCA_013400855.1 Buphagus erythrorhynchus
AAGCCACTGTTTTCAATTAATGGACAAAGGAAAGGAATGAAAGATAAAGGAGGGATTTGGTAATGGAGAAAGAATGAAGTAAAGAGTGAGACTGAGCAGTCTTCCTCAGAGAACTGATTAATTATTTTCTGACACAAAGNNNGATAATTTTTCTTTCAGCGTCTTAAATACTTTATATAAATCTGCCACTTTTCAAATGATGTATTAAAGTACTCGTGTGGTTGCATAATATCAGTGTTCCTCTGAGATTTTACAAATGCATCATCAGCATTAGATGGATGAAATCCAGCCTGCCATAATCCAGATGCCCAACATAGGCAATGCTTCACTGAACATTTCAGTGTGCAGTCTGGAGAGCAGGGGAAAGAGCCAAATTTGCCTTAATGTTGCTACCATACTTGTCCTGAAGCTTACTTGGGAGCTCAGGAAGCTGCAGGGGGAGGATGCAGTCTGCTTGTAATTGTGTTTCCTGGATTAGTCTAGGGAGGGACCAGAGGCATCTTCCACAGGTGGTGCCTTCCACAGGTGCTCAGGGGGATGCTGAACCCCTCTGTCTTCCACTTGTGATGGCACCTGGCCCTGTGCAGAGCAGAGATGCAGCACATGCTAGTGCCTGCTCTTTGCACTCTGGCATCAAAGATGGGGCAACCTCCAGGTATATGGAGATACTCAGACCCTATGGGGTTAAAATTTTAACACACTAGGAGAGCATTGTGAATCTCATCTCATTCAGACCATGGTGGGCTGAAAACATTGCACAAGCATGAGTGCAAGGGGCATGGCTTGAAACCATTTGGCATGGAAAAGGGGTAAGAAGGGGCATGGCTTGAGATCACAGTATCTCCCATTCCCCAGATAATTGCTGTACCTCCTAGGATTTGTCTCAGATCTTAATCCATACCACTCCCTCATCTAGTTGGTGATGTCCACCTGCCTTAATATGGGGTGATACCTACTAAGTATCCACAAGCATGAAATAAAAATTTCTGAGCAAATGAATGGCTAAAACTTAAGCCTCCCTATGAAATTTTAAGGAAAATGAGAAAATACCCAATGCCTTTCAGCGCCAAAATGTAAACTCTGGGAGAACTTAATCACAGTAGTTTAGACAGATGAAGACAGGAGTGGCATTCAAGCTAAGGGAAGATTGAGTTAGGTAGTGAGGTTGAGATAAATGTATTCAAGCTGAATCATTCTGATGAAATTTGACAAGATATTTATGGAGCAAATAAAAGTGATAACTTAGGGGACTCTTCAAAGAATGCAGAAGAGACAAGAGAGATCTCTGAAAAACTGTAAAGGTCAAAGTCTATACTTATTTTTAAATGGTGGAATACAGAAACACAGTGTCATAATATACTTAACAGCCTAACTTCAAGACTCAGATAAAAAGATTAAATACCAAGAAGATAACATCATGATAAAGAACTGCCAAGAAGGATCAAGCCAATCCAATTTCTTTCTTTGGATAATGGGAAAACAATAAGTGTAAAATATCCTGGCTCCCATGGGGCCTGTGAGACTGCTCCTGTTCTTGTAACCAAACTGAGGAAGTACAGCCAGGATGGGAAACCCCTGCAAAACGTGTCCACTGAAAGTAAGAATCAGCAACCAGTCGTCTATCAAGGTGAGAGGTGTTTTGAGAGGGGTGTTTTTATTAGCACCCTGACAGACACAGTCTTTGTCAAAAAATGGAAGTGACTTGGAAAATTTAATCTCACTTACAGAAAAAAATGGACACTCCCTGATTACCCTGCCTGCTGCTGAAAGCATCGCAGAGGATGCGAGTCATCCTGCCTAAAATCAGTCTGCAGCTGTAGCCCAGACTCTCCCCACAATCAGTGCAACAGTCTCAGATGATTCAGCCAAGCCAAGGATAGAGGTTGAGGAAATGAATCACCCTCCAGTTTCCTCTCACTGCCATCCCATTGGCCGTAGGAGAGTGTAGAAGGACTGCCACACAATAGTCGCTTAACTTTTAGATAGCTAGTATGAGCTGAGTCCTTTAGTCCTTTAGTAGCAATCATTTAACTACCCAGGCTCTCACAGTTGTTTGGGTACTTAATTCCCTTTAAAGTCAACATTTAGTAGATCTGATAACTTAACCTGGGATCTGTTGACTGAGTGAGGAGGTTCCCACAAGAATTAGGTTTTATGGGGATCTTAAGACTCTTGCCTGTTCCTGGATTATCCAGGCAAATTACTGGGCTCTTTAAGGATTCCTAAACCTAGGGTGTAAGCCTGGGCCACACTCTACCATATTACTGAGGGGAAAGGATTGTGCAATTTGCACAGAGAAATCAATGGAGCTAATGCTGATCCCTGCCTGAGTATCCTCTTCTCACACTGGTCATAATGATGTTAATGGAAGCCTTTCTTGGGAAATGAAGACCTAAAAATTGTTTCTTTATGTAAAGAAACCATAGATGGAAATGATTTTCTATGTTTTCTACTTGGCCCTTTGCAGACATTCTGGAAGGATAGTGGCTTCCAAAATATTGATAATTCTGCTATTCCTCTGCTAAGACAGAGGACAAGTCAGTGTTGGTGCAATGACCATGATTTTAGGCACAAGCAGCTTTCTGAACAGGGTTGAAGGAATGGCTTCTCCCCTCTGTTTGGATGGAGACTGAAATTGCAGCATGTGTGGGGATCACTGAGACCAGAGCAACATTGCACAGCTGAGGTCTAGAGGTTAAACCAAATTCCATCCCTCTTTTTTTGAGGAAAGGCTTTCTGTGGTGTCTGTCCTGGCCCAGAATGCTCCAGTATGTAAACCTGTTTGCTTCATAATATAATTATTATATAATTTTCATACAGTTAAAGGAACAAGCAGAAACTTACATCTTATTAACAGATGCCAATAATTAATCAAGGCAGGTGCTTATGTGTTTTATTCCCTAATCCATATTTTAAAGCTTTCTCACAGCCTCTCATAGGACAATGCACTTTCTCCTGTGTATTTGGCAGCAGTGTTTGAAACAATGAGGAAATGAGTTGTTACATTACAAAATACTTAAACTCTATGTCTTGGTAGAATATGAAGGCAAATGTCTAAGCATATTCCTGTATTTTTTCAATCCAGCTGTAAGGGGAAATTGCTTTCTCAGGCAGACAGCCTGCTGCTGCTGAGATCCTTGAAAGGCTCCACATCCTGAGGGAAATTGCATTTAAAATTAGCACACCTGCCTCGTGTGTCATACAGGCAGATCCTGTTGCAGGAAAAATTAGATTAATAGATTGGAAAACAGTAGTTAAATCTTTAATTTTGTCTTGTGAAGACGGAAAGTGATTCCTTGGGCAGGATATGGAGTGCATCATTTTGACACAGTCTACTCACACCAGTTTGAATATTGGCTGATGCTTTGTAAGGCGCTGCAAACTTTAGAACTTTTTTTTTTTTAAAGCATATTGTTGTGTTCTTTAACATTTTATATAAATATGGCAGGATCAATGGATATCTTCTTCTATTGAAAGGAGTTTCTTTATATCTTGAAGTTCCATGAGGGGAAAAAAAAGTGAATCCTAGTTTACTGTAGAAGTCACAAAAGTAATGAAAAGCCAAAAGTTTCAATATAATCCATTATCAGACCATGCAGTTTTATGAGTGTATATGTGCACATTCATGTGCGTATACTTGTGTGTTTTAGTGAAAAGTAAAATAACACAAAACAGAGCACAGCTTATCTTTTCTCATAGATGCCATTCTTTGCTTGATTCTTGTTCTTCTCCAAGCCTCCTCACACTGTCCCATTTTCTTTTTTTTGCATACCTGCCAGATTCTTCCTCTGCCCACAGAAAAATTTCTAGCATGTCTATCACTGTTTATATAGTTGCCAGCACAATTGTTCTTGCTAGATTAGTTTTCTAACAATAGTAGATCAGATTTGAAAGTACAGTGATGCTTAAAATAATGATAAACTAAAAAATACCAAAGTATGACATACAAAGCACATATATTTTATTTCTTTCCATTTCTATGCAAAAATTCTTGCTTCTCTTTATTTTCCCTGCTAGCATGACCCTTTCAGAATTGCAGCAGCCAGCAGTACTCTGCTGAATTCATTGTACATTCATTTGCCACCTCTGCATGACCTTGTCACACTGAGCTTTGAGCCACGCTGGCTGAGCTGACATTTTATGGCTCCCCGCATCCGTTTTGAGAAAGAAACTGAAAGGGAAGTACAGAGTGCAAAAGAACATTTTTGTTCTTTCTTTCTCTTCTCTCCTTGGCCTCTCCTCCTTGCCTGCCCCCTTCCCCTTTTAGGAATATCATGCATACTAAGCCACGTAGTTCCTGGGGGGGTTGTCAGGGGAGGGGGGAGAAGTGCTCTTAAAGATATGGTTGGGGTTTATTTTCTTTAAGCCAGCTGTTTAAATAGTTAGTCATCCAAAGTTAGTCACTCCAGGCTCCCTCTGTGCAGCCACAGAGGGAAATGTGAACCTCCAAAGGCCAAAGACCCTAAGACTAAGGTGTCTACAGCACTCAGATAAAGCCTCTTTGGAAGTATCTGTTTCTCATTGTTCGCTATAAGCTGAGCCAAATTTATTCATTAAAACTGAGGGAAGTGCACCCCCCCACTCAATACACTAGGGAGAAATACAGTCCTGCTCTGAAATGGGTGAAGGGCTGCCAGAAATAAGATGGTTGATCTTTTAGTGAGTGCAACTGATATTATTCCTGTCTTAACATATTAAGTGGTGTGGTTATATGTGCTGTAGCAAGGTGCAAAAGTAGACATTTGGTCCAAGGAGTATTCTTACTAAATTACAGCGTGACAGGTTAAGTGGATGCAGAATGCATTGCTGTAGTTGAGGATGATTGCGGTTTTCTTCCATTTCCTTGATTGTATTTACTCATTCCATTTGCCTGAAGGATTGCTCCAAAAGTTTTTGGCTGCATATTTGAAATATATACTATGTTTGTTGAACAGACATGGTAATTAATGTGTAGCATTTACTTTCAAAAGAAAATTTTTAGCTATTTTCCTTCCTCCAAAGTTTCCTTAAAAAAGGAAAAGGATTAATCTTGACACAATTTGTCTGGAAAAAGTAGAGTGGCAATATGATGATGCTCTGGGTAAACGAGGGAAAACAAACTCCTCCAGGGAAGTAGGTGCATGTTTCAAAATAGTTAGAATTTTTAAAATAAATAAATAAATAAATAAATACATAAAAGAAAAATATTTTTTAAAGGGAAGTCATCCTGGCAGTAATCTGCATATTAAGTATGATGTGATCTACAAAAGAACTTAGTAATTTGCTTGACTTTAGGCACATGGTTAGTCTCACTGTCTATTCACATGCTAAATGTAATACTTATGCACTTCATTAAACATAGATTTGCTGCCAGGAAGTGTCACTGTAATTAGATTGTTATAGCTGTACATATTTGAACTGTACAGCATAATTTCCCTGATTAGCATGATCATTATTAAGGGCACCTTCTTTAGAAAATGTAATTGTTTTTTTCGAGTTGTCTTTAGTAAACAAACAGCTTTTGCACAGAGTGGGAGGATACCTTTTACGATAGCAATAGTTCATGCTGCCATATTTCTAGGGAAACACTGCACTCTGCTGGTGAAAACTCTTCCTCGAGCTTGCGGCACTCTGGAACGGTCTTGGGAAAGAGATTCTGGAGTGGTACTACTTTTTAATCAAGGATATGCACTGTCTGCAGCATCCTTATAAATGGATAAATGGGAACAGGTCTTTTTTTTCCTCTCTACTTCCTAGTCTCCAGAGAATAGCCAAAAATATATAGATATTCTTCAATATTTCCTGCAGTAAAGAATATATGATAAGCACAGCTTGGCTGTCCACACTATTTGCAGGGCTCAGTAGAAAGTTCAGTGTCAGATCTAAGCACCTTTTGCCATTCCCCGATGCGAATCCCACAAATTGAATTTCCTGTTAGAAATAGGTGCAGTCAGTAGGGCTCAGCCCCAAACCTGCACTCCTAAAGTGAGTCTCTTTCCTCTTCACACCTCCTTTTCACTGCTTGTTTCATCTCTCCCTCATCCCTATTTTCTGACTCCTGGCCATTAGATGGCAGTCGTGACTATCATTTGCTTCCCGTGTTCATGTCCTCTGGTAGCCAAACTGCTTGTGTGCCCTGGCTCCTAAGAGAACCTTCCCTTGTCCCTCTCTGCCTTTCTCATCTGTAGCAGCAGTACTTTTGCAGGGTCTGATTGTTACGCCTGGCAGTGGTTTACAGGGAAGAAAGGAATTGTTTGTGTTCAGAGGGACACGTTTTCTCAGCACAAGAAATGTGCCCTCCACTTGGAAGCAGCAGCATTCCATTAACAATACCAGGAGCTCTCCCCTCTACAGTTTCCTTTCCAGTTTCCCACAGTTGCTCCAAGTGGCAGGGCTCTGGCTGGCATTTTAGAGGCACTGGGTTCAGCTTTGTGTCTGTGAACTTAAAAAGTCACAGGTAAATCTATTTATAGCCAAGATTCAGGTTAAAGCTGACATATGATGCAAAGTCTTTTAGTTGAGAATGTCTGTCACCACTCTCCCTTTGGCAGGGGTTTGAAGCTTGTCAAATGGATCACTCTGAGGCCAGTTGCTGACTTTCTCCATATTACAGCCCCTAAAGAAGTGTCCTGTTCTAGCAGAGACTGGTTTGTCTTTAGCCACAGCCTTTTCTGCCCCTTCCCTGGCTGCAGAGCTGCCATGAGGCCACAGAGGTCCCTTCTGCAGGACCAGCATCTCCACTGAGGTGTGCCCACACACCTGGTCAGCTGCACAAGCCCGTGCTCACAGGCATTCTGCTCAGGATCAGTAACTGGGTGCAAAGCTGCAGGCTTTGAGCAGCTTCTGGATCCCTGCTGGAGGTGTTTGTGGTCTCCTGCCTCTCCAATATATGCCTTTTGTCCTTCTCACAAAAGCAGGTCAGAGCTGCAGAGTGTGACCTCCCCAAAAGGGGAGGATATGCAGGTCAGGTGAGGCTGGAGGTGGGGAAGGACCCTGCACCTCAGGGATGTGCTGGAGTTTGGTGAAAGGGGGTGGCTGAGCCTGGGAGGTGGGGAAGAGAAAATCACCCTGAGGCTCAGAAGTGATGCTGCCTGGTACAGCGAGCAAAGATGAAACTGTGAAGCCATTTCTAATTTTGGCATTTTCAAATCTTGAAGGCTTAACCTCCACCTTCTATTTTGGTTCCCTTATACTATTTCTAGCTGTGTATTTCTAGGCCCATGCTGTGAGGAAATTAGTCAGCTGTTATGCCATTTTTAGGGGGAATTTTCCCTGACTGACTTTATTATTTGTTCTGATGCATGTTTGTCACATTAAAACATAAGTAAAAGTAATGCTATCAGTTGCTAATATATTAAAGGGAAATTATTTTTGTAAGGTTTTGATTTGTTTTACACACTTTTGCCACTGATAAAGGGTTTAGGTTGAGATCTTAAACCCTGGAAGTCTATGCAGTTGTGGAGTATTTCTGGTCTTTGATGCCCTTAAATATAACACTTTTTGTTCTTCTGAGTGGCTGAGTGATGGGGAATTCACAAAGCAGATAGGTAATTAAAATAATCTTTCAGAGAGGGTGAAACTCTGCTTCTGGGGCAAGTAAAACACAAGGAAGGCAATTCAGAAGTAGTTATATTTGCTAAATTGGTATTTTTTTTTACATGTGAAAATTATAATTGTCTGGGCCAGAAATTATGTCCTCATAAATCTCACTGTCGTTAAAAGTATGGTAAGACAGTAAATGCAACATAAAGAGGGCCTTTACCTGGAAATAGAAATATATTATCACTGTGGATCAGAAATCACCAACACACAGTTTTGTAAATGAAAACACCTTCTACAGGTTTCAAATCTTAACTTTTCCCAAGCTGCTGTTCATAAAAAGGCTGTTAAAAAGCAAATGCAAAAGTCTGTTTGGCTTTTTAGCAGAAAAGGTTGTAAGAAAACTGCAAGTTCTGGCACAGTAGCAGCAGAATATGCAGCACAGTTCTGTTTTTTGAGGCTAATATGACAGCACAGGTGTATCCAGAAAATGGCTTTATCTGCCTAGATCTTTCTATTACCTGTTTCATTACGTGGTTGCTGTCAGCAATAGTTATAGAAATAGATTTTACATTTTTCAGTGTCACAAGATGACATTAGGTAACATGCATTATTGAACTGCCCTATAACCATAATTAAAAATAAGAAATGAAAAGAATCAATCATGAGAAGAACTCTCTGCCCATCACAGGAGCATGGATTTTGTGAAATGTCTTGCTCCAGAAAGTCTGTCAGAAGGACAACATCCCCACTGGAAAGGGGACAAAATACTTTCAGAGAAACCTATTACTGATGCTTAGCCTAATGACATCATGGAGCAAATCCTGTTCACGGACCCCCAATCCAGCCATTTTGATCAATAGTCAAACAAAGATACATAATCATGTTAGTTTCAACTCATTTTACTCTAAACGTCAACACTGGAAAAAACTGAACATGAGATTTCTTTTCAGATTGCAAACCCATCCATAACTGCTGGGGAATTTTCTCTGTCTCCCAGCTGCCAGTAGCGATACCTCACAGCAAACATTAGTCAGAAAGTTTCTGATTTCTCAAGCTTTCATTGAGTGTCACCAGAATTAAATATAGATAGAGTACGTAAATAGTAATACTTGGCCTATTTTTGCCACCTCTTTACTAGCAAGGAAATGAAAATAAAATATGAAACTACTTGTGGAAACTCCCCAAATCTGGAAGAGTTAATTTCTCTGTTGAAATGGGCTTTTTGTTAAAATTTAAATGGATGGTGAAAATAGATCGTGAAAATGCTGCAGTTTTGATAAGTCCTTTAACTGGCAATATTTAGAAAAAAGCTTTGATGTTGTACATGTGACACATCTGAAATTTTCAAAACTAGATTATTTCACATTCTGGTATCAAACAGAAATTTTATTTAAAAATCCTTGATCAATTTTTGTCTAGAAGGTTTGTAAAAACTGGATTTAAATTAAATGATAAATTTGTTACTTTTTTGTACTGGATTCAGGATTTACAAATTCTCTATTTTTGGGGGGAATAATTATTTAATATTTCAGTTGGGGTCTTTTTTTGCAAGGTAGAAGGCTGATTCTGGACTGCTCAAACTATAAGGAACAAAATAGCAGGGAGAGGACTTTATTATTATCTTTAATTTTTTAAAGTGTTTTTTAAATGCTTCAGTTCCAATTGCTTTTCACATATGTGAAAAGTATTGAAAAAGTGGATTTAGTGCCTTATTTCATCACTCGGAAATCACTCAAAATTCCTTTCCCTTGTTGTTGATGAAAGGACAACACCTCAGGTAATTCATGGCTCTGAAGGAGGCAGTGAGGTGGCAGCAGGAATATTCACTCCCTGGTTTTAAGATCAAGGGTAGCTGCCCATATTCTCAGGCGCCCCTTATATTTAGTGGAGATGATCATGCTCCCAAACATAGGAACTGGAGCTTTTAGGAAACGTCTCTGACTGCAGAGGAGCCAACATAGCCAACATAAGCCTTTACAGTGCCACAAAAGAACATTTTCTGCTTCTGAAAAAGAGATTGATGAGATAATTATTCTAATTAGCACAAAACTAAAGCCCCCCTGGAAGTTCAGCAGTTTAGCAGCAGCCTATGTTATATGCATTATTTAATTTAAATTGTCTCCAAAAGCACATACCCATGAATATGTCCCAGCTAATCTACTTGTGCCATTACGATTGCAGGCAGATTTTCCACTAGGTTCAAGGAAGACAAGCACAAAAAAAAAGCTGATTTCATATGGAAACGATTATTTTTCTTAAATTAATCTTTGAAGTCCATAAGACTCATCCAAAAAGGGAGGAAAAAAGAGAAAGATTATTGTTATGAATACTAATATCTTTGGGGAAGAAAGAATGTCTCCCTTAAGAGAAAATTTTATTCCTCTAACACAATTAATATTCTAAAGAGGAAAGCCATGTCTGTTGAGAAAGCCCCTAAGTGCTTCCTTGTGTGCTTCCTTTGTGTTTCTTTTCTAATATTCAATAGCTCTATTTCAATAACTTTAAATAAATTATATTTAGCTGGTGATATCAGCCATGAAAACTCTGGACTTCCACCACTGCTTTTGTACCTTTGGGGAATTAAATAAGAGAAAGTATAAATCCAGTTTCCATAAGACAGGAGTATGTACTGAAAGATGAGCAGGTGGTTGAGTGCTTTGGGGGACAATGAATGATTTGAACAGTAAAAAATTATATCAAAATGAACAATGAAATAGTAAGAATAAATTAATTGAATTCTAGCAAAGACAGAAAGCACTTAGAAATTCCCCTGGCAAGTGAGATCATAACTATTGAAGCTGTTTAAATCCATAACATTTTTTTCCCAAAAAATCATCAGTATAACATTTATGAATGGAAACTCCAAGCTATATAATACTATCACACTTGCCATAAAATCAGGCCAAAGCTTTGTAGATTCTGACTTTTCCAAACTTCTGTAGTCTTTGCAGAACAGTTTTCCAGTGAATTTGCAGCCACCTTCACTATTCAGGTGATTTCTCCACACTGATAAAACAGTTTCTAAGGCAAAGGTTTCTTTTTCTATCCCATCATTCAGTGAAGTCTGTATAAAATCTGCTCTACTAGCTTTGGCTTTCTGTGTACCCTGCTGTTTCTAGCTGCCAGAAAAGACCTTTAGCTTTTCCCACTTCCCAGGCCCTTTCCTCCAGGCATGGCTGGACCCACTTTCCTCCAGGCCAAATTGAAATTTGATGTTTTCCCTGTTAGTCACTCTTGGCTCCTGGTTGTCCTACACAATCTGTGTGTTGTAGAGAGTGTTTTTTGTGGCCATGGATGCAGAAATGGGGAATTTGTCAGGCAGGGCTATTGTAGCAGTCAAAATAATAAAAGAGAAGAAGAACACACTGCTGAAACCCCATTTGGGCACAAGTCTGTGTTCAATGTGCTCTAAGCTACCTAATGTTCTGATATTGCATAAATGAGATTTGCTTCCAGTCATCAACATTTTCATACATTCCTATATAGAAATCAGGAATTGCAGAGTCACAAGGATTCCCTTTATAGCCCCGTTGCATTAAGTAATTTTACCTATTAGATAGGAAGGTTGTTTGCTTTATGTGATGAAAGTGGTTGTAAAAACAGAAAATGCCTCACAAAAGAAAGTCTGTCAGAAAGCTGGGATAACTTCTTACATTGAAGTAAAAATACCTGAAAGACAGAAATGCATTTCAGGTGAAATGTCATCAAGGTGATTACACATATATTTTAGTAATATAAATTATTATGTATACTTTCATTATATGAGATTTGTTTTTTATTATACTTACAATTTTGCTTTTCATCTTAGATTCTCTATTTGAGGGTTTAAGTCTGTGTTTCCCAATCAAAAAGCACAATAGTTTATTGTTTATAAATCATAGGGATAAATGCTGTGGACAATCAAGAAATTTCTGGTGGGGAATATTATAAAATTCTTTGTGGTATATGTCAAAATACACCAAATTACAAAGATGTCTTATTTGATCTACATAGCTTTTATCTCCATCTTTCCATGAATAGCTGAGGTGGTTTCCATCAAACTCTAGCTTTTGTAGAGAGCTGTTGACTATAATAGTCTCTGTGAGTGTAAAATACCAGGGAATCTGATGAGTAGTTGAGGCTGAAAGGAACCACTGAGGTAATGTAATAAATCCTTTGCTCAAAACAGGATCAGCTAAGGCAGGCTGCTCAGGATTGTATCCAGTTAGGTTTTGAATATCTCCAAGGAAGCAGACTGCAACCTCTCTGGGCAAACCATTTCACCCTTGTAATTTTCTTTTGAAGACAAGGGTTGCAGCCCTACTTTTTGCAGGATACTCCACTCAGGATCCTGATTTTCACCATCTCATAGTCATGGCAACCAAGGCTGCCCCAGACCTTAACATCCTTGACCAATTCTTCCTCTTTTGTAAGTGCCAGGAACATTACTGTATAGCACTTCAGAGACACATCCACTCTTGATTTCCAGGAGGAGTGTGAGAGCTTCCACAATCATTTTGTCCTCTTGACACCTCATTATTCATGTGCATACAGTTGAGGTAGACCTTCCTATATCTTAAATCCAGTTTTGTTTTTTTCATAGTCTTAAATAAAGAGAGATACAGAAAACTCAACTTACGTATCCCTGTCACAATAAAGTCCTGCTTTTTTTCACTAAGGTCTAATGCCCCTAAAGTAAGTGATTCATGAAAAGCATAATGAAACTAAGACCACTATATGACTGTAGAAATAGTTCAGATTAGGTTGGGAGGTAAAACTGATATCATTCAGAGATTGGTTAATGCTATTAAAAGACAAATTCAAACACAATATCCTATAAACACCTTCAAATCTCTGTCAGGGAAAAATAAAAAGCACTGTTTGAACTTTGAAGGGTTTATCAAAGATGTTGCAATGAATTTTTAGCAAATATATACCATTGCTTGACTTATATTCTGGCAAGGGCATATTATTTGCTCCAGGTCTGTACCAGGTTTTGACTGATTCCCTGCTAATAGCATTGTTGTCACTACCCTGTAATAGAGGTGATGATCTGCTGCCAGACAAAGAAATTGTGCTTAGCTTAGTGAAAGACTGAGATTAACTAGTGTGATAAACAAGACTCCAAAATTGCAGTTAGGGAGATTTTTCAGATTTCTGAAAGGCTTAACATGTTTATCATAAAGTCCTTGAACATCAAACCTCTTCACTACAGTTACTGGAGGGAAGCAGGTTGCAGGAGGAGTTACACGTGCTTATGCTCCTGAGTGTAAATTTTTCTTCTGTGATTAAAAGATGAGTCAAGAAGCTATAAATAACATGGAATAAAAGCTCACCCCAGGCTATTATCTTTTGTTGTGTAGCTGAATTCAAGAATAGCAGGTTTTAGATGTAAAGCCAGCCACCAAACCCTGCACTGCCCAGGCCATGGCTGGTCCTGTGGTTGTAAAGTGTGGAAGGAATAATTCTCCATGAGGAAAGGGTTGGGATTTTAGAGGGTTTTATTAGTTTTGGGGGACATTGAGGTTTTTGATTCCTGTTGTTCAGGGATTATTGTAAAGCTGATTCTCCTTCAAATACTTCTGCCACTGTGTAAGTGCTGAATGAAATGTTGCTGATGGAAAATGTGTAATTATTTCTGAAATACAGAGTAGTTGAAGGAAATGGAAACCCAGCTGGTATTCTACATAAATGGTTTTCATCAGCCAGCAATTCCCTAGGATTTGCAAAGCTAGCAAAAGATTCATCTTCAGTTTTCACCATTTTCTTGCATAAATCATAGGCATTTCAATTGCCTTTGTATAGTGGTTCCTGCATAGATTCATTTTCATCAGTTTGTTCAGGCCCTGAAAAGAATCTTCTATGAGTTTTTTCTTGTAGTTGTCTGAGAGTTTCAGTTCCATTACATCTCTATGTATTCTCCTTTCAGGTGATGTATACTACAGCCAAGAATGACAGAGGAATTGTTCATTACAATGCTAAGTGGCAGCATTTGGATGCTTGGATTCAGCCAGAATTTTGGAAATACCAAAATACAATTAATAACAGACTTGTGACTGATGCATTCAGGTTTCCTTTAAAAAAAAAAAAATGACTTTTCTTTTTCTGTTAAAAGATACTTAGAACTAGCATTAAAAAATTCATAACATAAATACACACATTAATGGACTGTTTTTTTCTATGACATTACTATACCTTGGTTTTGCTATTAAAAAAGAAAAACATTTAAAAAGAGAGGCTAGCAATTGAATTTGAATTCATGGAGGGACTGTGCACAGCAAGGATTGCAAAATTCATCTGGATTTTCATTGCTTTTATAGAGAAATTAGATGCCTTTCTAAATAAATACCAACAGCATAGACAAGATGCACTACTTAACAGGAAAAGGGTGTATTGTTTCTGGTAGATGAAAATGCTAGAAATCTCTCTGAAAGGCTAATCAGACTTTTGTTGCTTCAGTATATTTGCATATGGGAGTGTGTTTGTACTCCAAAGACAGGTGAAGACAGGAAGAAGGCTCACTTTGAATATGGGAGATCAAGTTTGTAGCACCAGTACTCAGGCATCTTTATTTCTTTTGTCAGCTTTGTTCCTTTCCTTTTTTTAGAAGGAAGGTTAAGCATCATAGAAAGAGAGATGTACCAGTCTCAAAACTACAAAAATATTTTGAAACACAATAATATTTATACGGAAAAAATGTAAGGAAAGACAAAACAAAACAAAACAAAAGGATATTATTATGTAAAATAATACAAGCATATGATTAGAAGTTGTAGACAACATTCAGATAGGCAAACATGCAAAGAAGATGAGAAAAAGGGAAGAATGTAGAGGAAAGAGGTGAAAGGACTATTGTCAAGAAGTAGATATTAAAATTCTGATTTAGTGGTAATATGATAGCTGTTTAACTGGTCTGACCACAGAAAACATTGTTCTCTACAATTAAGATAAAATAAGACTTGGAATATTTAAATATCAAAGCACAACCAAGCATATAAATATATTTAATAAAATATTAGTATATTTATGTATTAGTATTGTATATTTATATGTTTACATTATAATAGTCTGAACAAAGCTGAAAAATATCCATAGAACAGGATTGATGGCAGCCCTTAGTATTTCATTAGAATGCACAGTAGTCCAAACAAATGTACTTTTAAGAAGTATTGGAAAGCTCTTATTTTTCATCACTACAGGATTGCCCGGGAGACTTCATAAGGAAATCCCAGCTTGTATAATACTAAAAAGCATACATTTTTATAAAACATTTTTTTCTAGAAGAACAATGATTTTCCTGTCAGAACTTGTGAAATTGATTCCACATACACAAAGCTATCCTGAATAGTAATCTGTGTTAAGGAAGAGCAAGCTCAGCCTCTGATTTCTTAAATTCTTGGCTGCATTTTTGTGTTTTAAAAAATGAAAATACTCATTCTCTTTATCTTTCTGACATAGAAAATTATCTATGTATAGTAATGGCAGAACTGAAACCTGTCATTTACTGATAAACTGACACAAAGGGGCCAGGGTGTAAACAGAAGTGATCTTTGTTTTTCTAGCATCTTCTCTGGACTAACTGGAAGTCACAATGACATTAATAGAATAATTTCTATATTTATCTGGCATAGGAATATAAGTTCTAATGACCAAAGGTGACCAAGAGGGACATAGCCACACGATGAGTTGTTATGCCAGAATAGATCACAAAGCTGGTGACCTATTAAGGAGGAAAAGTACAAAGGAGAGGAAATTATCTGAGCATGGTGCCCACACAACTCCATGCTTTCTGCTTAGTAGTTTAAATATTTATGTACATATATGTGACACAATAAACTCCAGTCCCCAGCTTTCATCACATATGGGAACTTTTATGTCTATTGCTCTCATAGGTCTTAAAAATAGAGTTCACAATGGACATCTCTGGAAATATCACTGATTGTTTAAAATAGTATTCTCCAGGAAAATGCTGGAAATAAGATAATAAATAAGATAAGCATGACTTTGAACTGCCCATAATAAATATTATAAGAAAAAGTATAAATACATTTATTTATTTTATGTACAATTCCTGTAGCTTTGTTAATAATTACTGCTGCATAATTTATTCCCTCTAGCCTCAGAGAGGCTTACCAGCTCCTTTTCTTTTTCTTCCCCTGAACAAGCCATTTAGAGAAGGAAAATTCTCAGATGCTTAGATGGCTGAAACTTGTTCCAGTTTCAATTTTGATGACATTTGGGAAATTATATTGTTTATGATTATGTTAGATGTTATGAAGTTATTTTCATAGCACTCACTCTGAGAATGGCTGTATCATTAGTGAGTACATCAGTGAGGATGCATCTCACTCTGATGTTTGTAAAAGCCTTATAATAGATACAGAGATACAACTGTCCAGCCTCCAGATGTTTAAATACCTCACATCCAAAAACGGTATGAAATACACCAGGACCGCCCTGACAGTAGGGTGTGTGCAAGGTTTCTCTGCTGTGCATATTTGTTTCCTTCCCTCCCTGATAATCAGGGCAATAATTTGTTCCTCTGTGAGGCAAGCTGCACTCAGATTTCAGCATGAATTTGAATAAAACCTCTGAGTGTCTCTTCTACTCTGCTAGACACAACTGTTAAGGACAAATCTACAAGTCTTAGGATTTGCAACAGGTTCTGAGTAGAGAAGAGACCAAAAACTAAATATGAAAAAAAATCACTTTGAAGTGATTAACTGCAATTCAATAACCATTATCCAACCCTCTAATCAGAAAAGAAGAAAAAGAAAATTTTCATTGTTTTTTGCCACTGCCATTGAGAAGGATCAATCCTGCTGTATTCAGCTCAGTGGACATAAACACACCAACATCTGCTCAGATTGGTGGTTAGATGCAAAAATGGCAGGAGGTGGACAGGATTGCAGCATGCCTGTCTCACAAGGTACATCTACTGTTTGGCATTAGGATGCCTCCTCTCAATGTGCTGCCTGAGATAAACTCCACCTTAAGTTGCCTTTCTCTACTATGCCCAGTAAGAGAAACCTGGATGAAGACTGTGAATTATCTCCCATGGGCAGATATTTATGTAAATGTATATATTTACAAAATAAGGCTGTACCCTTAGAGATCATTGTATTTTGGGGCTTAAATGCCCAAGTGCCTTGGAGGATTGCCCTCAGGTGGGCTGGAAGTAATTAACTATTTTTGTGCCTGGGTATCAGTAAGCCAACATCTATGATAGTTTCACTAAGGGGAGAGAGACAGACAAAAACTGATCTGGCTGAATACCAAAGCCTGCAGGGAGAGAAAATCTGGAAAAATGGTCCCAATAATTGCTTGCAGCAACTGTGAGAAAGCCATAATCACCTGAAGTGTTCAATAGCAATATCTCACTTGCTTGAATATTAACTGGACAGTGTTCTGGGGGATCCTGACAGAGCTCCTCTTGGCAAGATGAGGCTCCCTGTGTCTTTAATCTTGTTATCTCAAAGCACTTTACAGATGCAAAATGATTTGCAAAGCAATTCTCATTATCTACATTGCACAAATGATTAAGGCAAAGGGTAGACAGACCTCACAAGTACTCCTGGGTCACTTGGAAAGAGACAAAAAATGTTCTACACATAAGCAGTAAACACTCTTAAAAGTAGAAATTTCTTTGAAGTTTAAGGTTATGCCTTTCTCTGCATATCTTGTAAGCAGCATCTGTCTGTGTTGTCCCAAACATGTGGGAAAGAATGACTTTTCTTTTGCCTGGACATGCTGTACCCAGCTGCTGGCCAGCTGCACCTGGGCCCCAGGACCTTCCCTCTGGGCACAGCAGGACCCACTTCTTCCTCCCCTCCTGGCCAGAGTGCAGATGGGTGCAGCAGCTCGGTGCCTCTGGTCAGTCAGCACTGCCTCTTGTGTGTCCTACACACAATACCTGTGTCATCAGGAGCATTTTCTGTGGCCATGGACGAACAGCCAGGCCCTTTGCTGAGCAAGAACAGTAGCTGTAGAGGGCATCCCAGAAAATGGTTTGTGATTTCTGTCAAAATAATGCTAATAACAGTAATTAGGAAATCCTATGGATCTGTGCAGACCAGGTCAGATAGTTTCTGTTCGGTATCAGGAGGTGCTGGTTGTTTTTGATCCTAGAAAGAAAGGCAAAAGCACTATCAGAAAAGTTAACCATGTTATTAATATCCCACAGAAAGGATAGCAATTTATTCTATCTTATGCTCCCTCTGATGCTGGGAACCCCCAATGTACAATGTAAGATAGACCTCTGGCCATGCCATGGCACACTGCTCAGAATTCCCATCTGTGGTGAGGTCCACCAGCAGTCATCCTCAGAATTTTTACAGGATTTTCTTAGAAGCAAAGCAACTCTATCAGTCACATTTACTGTGGAAAAAAAAAGAATGTTTGTAGGAAAACATGCTGCTTCACTTCAAGTTAAAGTCAGGACCATTCTTTTGGCATCGTGGCTGGTGACAAACAGGTGTCACCTGTGGGCTCTTTGGTTTGACAAATTGGCTGCATTTATTGTATGGTAAGGCATGAGGCACACACAGTCCTCAAAGCCAAGTGATCTGTAGCACAGCAGGGCTCAGCCCAGCCCTGCACTGCTCAGGTCAGCTGCACATGGATCATCATCTCCTCCAAGTGCAATAGCTCGCTGTGTAGGACCCCCAGGGCTGTTGTTCAGGTGCTTATTGTTGCCTGTGGTATAAAGGGGGTAGCAGGCTGTGTACATATGATGAAGTCATAATTTTGTCCATTTGCCTTTTCTCTACGTGTTTTTTCAAGCCCTGCAGGTTGACTGCCTCTCTTAGCATGCCAAAACTCAGCTCAAGGTACAAAGAACATCCTATTTAGCAGAACATCCTGCATCAATCTCTGAAATCCTGTCAAGCCTTATCAGTGAAGTGAGCCAAGAATCTCCAGAAGCATCAGCAGCCATGATAAGGCCAAAATTCTGCTCATTTGGCTTCACACGAGTAAGTGAAGCACTGAAGGGTGTTAAGGTAAATGCTTTCACTTTGTTGGTGCTCACACCTAGCATAGTAAGTATGCTTCAGTGGGAATTGTTACCTGTTGTAACATGGGGGACACACCAAGATGTGTTGGGTTGTGGATATTCTTTAAAAATGCATGTCTTTCCCATATCTATTTGTTGACCCATAAAACTTTAAAGTAGTTTCCTTAGAACACTGATACCTCAATAGGATGATAGTAGGCTTAGATGGTTGTCTCTACATGTATAAAATGCATTTCAACACAAGCTAAAAACCTTCAGGGAAGGGAGATTTTCAGTAAATGGTACCTGAGATGTGAGTCCTGCCTATTGTGGCTCACTTGACTAATTCTAGATTTTAAATTTTTTTGTACTGAAAACTAAAAGTAATATTCAATATACTGTTGGATAGACAAGTTTACATATTTGAAATCACACAGATTGAATTTGTTGCCATTCACAGCCTGACTGCTGTAATTCATAGAGAAATTCAATCAGATATTTTCCCCAAAGCTCATTAACTGATCTGACTTAATGAATGTGGGGCTTTTGAAGCTCAGATCTAGTGTTTTTCTAGGTCAGGATCTGAGAGCAGTTAAAATAAATAGTCCATGCTTTTGTCCTAACAAGTACCTGAAAGGGTCAAATAGTCATGTTTTCACCAAGTCAGTCTAACAGACCAGTCTTATCTTGTCTGCCAAGTGACATCTTGCAAATTAATTTCTGTGAGATTATTAACATTTTGAAAAATGATGAAGTTAAAGTTGTTTTATAAAGTTTATGGCAGGAAAAAAAAGGCTAACTATTTTAGGGAAACAGTTTTTGAGAGATGTTCAGATAGGTCTTCAAACATACTATGGAAGATTTAATCATTTTGAAATACTAGAGAAGAAAAAGACTTTAGATACCATCAGATTTAGATACCATCAGCCTAATTTTTTTCCTCAAAATTTAAAGATAACTTTACCAGGAAGGTCAAACTCTGCAAGAATTTTTCAGAAGCTATGAATCCAGAGGGCAGAAACAACAATTGGGAAAGGGCTGGTAATAATTCAAGTGTTTAATTTGTTAAAGGTTTTGCAAATCCAGCAAGTGTTTGGATGGAGGTGTTACCCATACAGGGCTCACATACAAAATGAGCATTATACAACTTCAGATAACGTCTGCTTGAATGAAGAGATTTCATATTAAAAAATATATTTAAATCCCATCTATGACTGGTCTATATACAGTTAAGTAAAGGTAACATTCAGTTCCTGAGGAGAGCAGATGGAGAGATGCTCTGGTAAAGCTGCTGAAGAAGAAAGAATGGTTCAATCAGTGAGACCTTCAAAAGCCCCATCTCCTGAACAAAATTTTTTTCCATGAGGATTGCTTTAGTAGCAGTTCTTGCTCATACAGTTCTGTAAGAGCAATAAATAGAATATAAATGTTCTGTAAATAGAATTGTCAGAGCAAACTCCTGGTAGTGGGAACAGCACTGTTAACATTTAGTCCTAGTGCTGCAATGAAAGATGAAAATCCCTGATACTTTGTGGAGCTTGTTACTGAGATATAGTTTCCCTAATCCTGTTAAATTGAAAGAAAAAAAAAAAGAATGAGATAGGAATGACCTGACACATTATGATTAAGGTTGTTCTTTAGGATTTGTGAACTTCTGAAAGATGTCATCAGAAATTGCTTTGGTATGAATATAGGCAAATATCAAAGTGACTGCATTATCATTTATTTCCACTTACTGTTAAAACCTTCAAGCTTCAGTGAAAGACCACGAAGAGACAGATGATTTCTGCTTGTAAAGTATATGATAGCTTTCTGGGGTAATAAAATATTTCTGGTACATGAGGATCATGAAGGGCAAGCAGAACAGATAGTCTTCCATGCACATATTTTATTTCAAGGGAAAACAGATTTTCTCAAGAGACAACAGCTGGATGAACGGCCTGTTAATAAAACATATAATATGA
Organism: Buphagus erythrorhynchus; assembly: GCA_013400855.1. Lineage (NCBI taxonomy): Eukaryota > Metazoa > Chordata > Aves > Passeriformes > Sturnidae > Buphagus > Buphagus erythrorhynchus. The sequence continues at coordinate 210,571 of VZTT01021807.1, forward strand.
TAATTTTGTCCTATAGGGCTAATAGTCACATCCCAGATAATTTTTAATTATGAAAAGCGTGCGTTTATGAAAAGGTCCCAAAAAAAACCTGCTAGCTACTTTATAAATATCATGGATTCTAGTTGTTTATGGGTTTAATAAGTTTTTCTCTCCCAGGGTTAAAGAAATGGCACTAAAGTAACAAATATTATCCTGGGCTGGTTTTGAGGGCAGTATTTAACATTGCTTATACTGATTGATCAGTGACATTGGCACATAGTCTGATACAAGAAAAATTATCTGCTTTTCAGGGTAATTTATTTTAGAGAGATGTCACAGTCTGGTCCTTAGGCTGAATGAATGGGTGTTAGCTGTATTTCTGCATATTGTCTTCCAGCTTTGTTTCAGCTAAGAGGAAACCAGAGGATGTGTTTCAAGACCATTCCACATGATGAACAGCCAGTCAGAGGAGGGGTAGAGTTTCTTTCCATTTTAGTTGCTCTATACCTAAAGAAATATGCTGTTGCAGATATAGCCAGTGACAGGAAATGGGCATATCAGGGGCATTTTGCCTTAAAAATGTTCAGCTGCATGTAGCATGCCTAACCTTAGGAATGATGGCTATCTGCTGGACATAAATTGCTGAAGCAGAGCAGTAATTAAGGTATTGTCTCCAGTGGAATATTTTAAGCTTTGCCTTATTCCTTTGTTTTCAATGACAAGGTATTTTATTTAGCTGAACTGGACATCAGTCACTAATAACTTGTTAGGACTTGCTCCAAATGTTTAAGAAATTGCAAAACCTTCTGGAACTGTAGCTGTCAAGGGACTTCCACATCATGTTACCTGCTTTGATGGAAACAGAATGAAATTATTCTGTGATAGTTGTTCACACCATGATTAGAAACACCTGAAATACTGGCATACATTCTGAGTCCTTGGGTTTGTCTAAATTGAAATCAGAAGTTTAAAAAGTCTGAGTCATAGACTTCATCAGATCACACCCCATATTCAGCATAATAAACATAAAAAATTCAAATATTTTAATTTTGTTAAAGAGATAGAGAATGGAACTTTGTTTAGAAAGTTTTGTAACAAAAATTGTAGCTCTTTCTATTACCAGATAGAACTGTATTTCAAACAATATTAGTATTTCTAATCCTTTGGTAGGTCAGAGGAACCTGAGATGATTTAAAGGATCACTCTTTGGGCTCAAATACTTGGAAGTATTTTCAAGGTACATAAATTTACTTTTTAGAGGGAACAGCATAATGAGTGGGCATTTAAACTGCAGGTGTAAAGTTAGCACCAAATTCAGCAAAGAGATCCAAAATAATCTCTCCCCATTCTCAAATGCATCTCTGACATCTCAGATTTTGAATGAAAGACATTTTGTGCAGGGATGCACATCTCCTCAGCTGGCACACCATCTCTGTGATGAACTCTGAGGTTAGCAGGCAGCAAGAATCTCTGCAGTGTCATGTTTTTGTGTTTTTGCTTCTATGCACTTAGTGCACTTTGACTGCATTTTAGGGAAGTAGTGTGGTGGTAGACTTTTCTTATTTTTTTTTTTGGCTACAGCATCCTTCCCATCTGACAGTTGCAGAGCTGTCTTAAGGAGGAAGTGTTGTTTTGTGCAAATCCCTCCTGGGGGGGTTTGTCACACTCAGCAACTCAAGCTCCATGTGGATGGCTAAGGCTGAGTTGTGCTGTTCTTTTATTTTTCCTAAAACAAGAATGACAGTTGCCTAAAATAAATCATTAACATACATGAAGTTATTCAAATTTTCATGTAGAAGGGCAGACTTAACTATTTGAGCAGTTGGGTTTTTCCACCAGAAAGGTATTCTGGCTGATTCAAACTTGCTGCTTGGCAAAGATAGGAAAAGATCCACTTCCCCTTGTTTCAGTCCAGGCTCAGCATTTGAAGTCAGTAACATTTGAAGTCAGCATTTGAAGTCAGAGCCAATGAGATAGTTGAGTTGTGGGGACAGGAATGTAGTTCCCTCCTCTGCATATGGATATGACAACACTCAGCTCTCAGAAGCTAAGTGTACAGAATATTCTGAATTTTTCCTGAGCAGCTACTTCTTCTCCCTTTTGTACTAAGTAATCTAATATGACATATTTACTGGATCGGTAACAGCAATGGAAGTTGTTTACTTTCCCATTCTGCACAGACGTTTTCAAGATGAAAAATTAAAATGTTTAATTTCAAAATTGTCACAACAAAATGTTTTCACTCATTTAAATTTCTATCTTCAGCGTCTCCTAGCTTACTGAAGGTTCATAAATCTGATGTGCAGTTAGAAATTCTGAATACTTAACCAAATACTCAGCTGCTATAGTAACCAGGCTCACTCCCATACATTTTCAGTTCAGAAAACATTAGGGAAGTCACACTGAAACAGAATCTCAAAGCAGTTCTACTGTATTTGCATTCTGAGGGAGGAGTCAGCACTTACCTGCTTTCCACGGCCACAGGACAGTATTTTCATACTATTAAAAATATTGTGTGTTGCTGATGTCATCAGACAGGTTTGAACATGAGCTACAGTCAGATGAAAATGGGTTTAAGGATTGCTTTATGTGCGGGGCACATTTATGGCAACAGGAGTGTCTCAACAGCAGTGCTTTAGCCAAGCAGAAAATAAGAAGGAATGTAGGAGATTCTTATCTTGAGCTGACTTCTGCATTATTTTTTTGGGGCTGGGGTTAGTATTGCAAATTCTGCTACAAAATAAGATGTCATTAAGTAATATTTCTGAGCTTGTCTTCTCTTCCCTATTTTGCTAAGTACTCATCATTTGAGTTGGGAAAAGTATATGCCAGACTAAAGCAGGAAATGCCTTAGGTGACCCATACATCTGCAATTTATAGGTGATCCTGGGTTTCATTGACATGAGCTATGGGATGAAACTAAAAATAATAGTCCAAACAGTGCAGTCATTGTATGCCCTTAAATATGGCAGGTTTTAAATCAAGAAAAGAAACTGACAGCAGATTTAAAATCCAGAAATTGTGGAGCTTAGTTCAATTAGAGGCAGATTTCAAACACTACTTAGAGCCTTAAATTTATCTGGGCTTATGGAAGCATTTGACAGATGCCAGTGCAATTCACTTGGAACATCTTGAAGGTCTATTGCATGCCAACAAAAATCATGAACCTCATCAAAATTTTATGCCAAGGTTCTGCTTGAACAGTTAAAGAAAATGGGAACTTGCATAAATGGGCTATGAAACTCTCCTGTCAACCATACACTCATGCAAAATTCCACTGTCAGACATTGACTTTATTACAATAAAAAAAAGAATTAAAATTATATTAAACAAGTATGGAAAATCAGAAAACACTGTACCAGAATACTAAAAGGATACTGTCAGCTCTAGCCTTCTAAATTACTCGACAAAAACTTTGAGGACTGTCCCTCCCTACAAGAAAAAGTCTAAGATACCACCAATATAATATCCTACAATAATGGACCTACTTATCAACTGCTCCCACTGTATCACAGCAGGAGACAATGACATCCAGATAATGGCAACTCACCTCTAACTCACAAGAGGATGCCAAGCAAGGGCAGACACCTGAAGCAAAGAATGTCATCAAGTACCAAAGCATCTTAAACAAATTTTCATCACCAGTAGACTAGACCATATCTGTCCTAGGTTATCCCTACAGCCAGGAAGAGGTGTGCTTCATAATCTACCATGTACTTTTCAATTCCAGCTCTGGGGACCTGCTGGAGGGCACCAATCATCCCTATCTGTCTGTAATTCCAGAGTTCCTCACAGTGGGAACTCAGTGGTGTGCAGATGGAGTGTGTACCCAAATCTTTACTCCTCCTAATTCATTCAGGATATGGGCATGGAGTTGCCATGAAGAGAAGACCATACTACAGACCAAAGTGTGGCTTTCAGACATGCCTCCATGCTCTCTGTTCAAATGCAGATGTTGGGAACATGCTGAAGGCAGAAGCAAGTGTCTAAATGAACTTGAAAGCAAATGCTTCAATTAAAATCTAGGAATTGGACAGATTATCTGTATAAAGAACACCAAAACTAAAAGAAAATAGCAATAGCTGATCTCTCAAGTGACTCAGAAAAAAAGTGAAGAAGTGTACCATAACTCTATCACAGATAAAGACACAGCAGCTGCTAGAAAAGGAATGGATGGGACTAATAGACTTTGGCACAATGCATGCAATTCTTAATCCAAACAGCCAGCCAGAGATTAAAATCTTGTTGATTACTCCAGATAACTGAAGAACCTGAGGTTTGACACCAGCATTTTTCTTACTTTGATTGCTCTGCAAGTTTTTGTTCATAAGAATGGACAAGTTTTTGTTTTCTTGTCCACAACAAAGGTTGTCACAGCCACAGTGAATATTTTTATTTTCTCAGTACAAGGGTTCTCTTGGCCAGGAACTGCAAAGACTCTTGCTGACTCTTTTCCCATCCCACAGTGCTGCCCTTGCTGCTTTTGTAGACTTCTCCTACAAGTTTTCTCACATCACCCAGCTCTCCTTACCCCCCACCATCTCCCACTCACACATGCAGAGACCTGTGTAGGACCATACTCAACAAAATTTCTATTTCCAAGTGCTTTGAAATTCCTGAGTTGCCTTTGCCTTTCATGCAAAAATAATGATGGGTGGTTAAAGAATACTATTTGCCTTCTGACTTCCAGGGAAGAATTTAACAACTCCTCATAATCACTTTATATAAAGTGCCCAACAGCTTCAGAAAGTTGTAACACAGATTGCAATAGCAGATACATCTGACCTTGTCTGAGACATAAGAATATCTGATAGTGCAGAATTTCACTACTATTCATCTGCCTAAACATGCAGATAGGTATCAGGTGGGATCTACAAAAATGCTGGCACCTACATTACTTTACAGAGCTACCCCTGAGGACCTGATTCAAAGCCATTGTAGTTACAGAGAAATTGCTATTGCCTTTATTAGCATTCAGTTGAGATTAATGTTGCACTCTTCTTTGCTGTCCTTTGCTGTCTCTGTTCCTGTGATTTGAATTGTTGCTTATAGGCATTGCAAAAAAAAAGATGGAAATGTTAGCAGCAATGCATGGGAAGTTGAATACTTGCCCTTCTGGTTTTGACAGTGTCTGTTTAATACAGAAATAAAAATATTGTTTTAAAACTTTGGTAGAATTGTTCTGTTCATATCTTTTAAATCCTGTTACATCTTTTTAAAAAAATCTAAACCAATAGTGAAATATTCCTACTTGTTGGAAAAGGAATAAACCTGTATGCCACTTACTTGCAGCCTCAATAACTGGAGTAGGGTGACTGAAAAACTATCCCATGTTCCTGCAGCGAACATCATGTCCATGGAAAGCATGTGCAAGGATTTGATTTCCTCAATATCTTATCTTATACAAAACCTGCCTTCAGTAAATATTTTCCAATATATCAAAATGGCTGATGACAAGGAGTTAATGTCAAAATCTCCTTTTCTAGCTGTCCTAGGCACCAAACCAAATACAATAATTAAAACCTAACTGTATCAAGCCACCTGCAGAATAAATAAGGGGACAAGTTTTTGGTTTGGTTTTGTTTTGTAATATTTTTCTGATTGGTTTTTTTGGTTGGGTTTTTTTAAGGGTATGTGACTGGAAAATGTCTGAATTGGACAGGAAAAAATACTGAAAGGAAGACGGTATCAAAAACTAAGAAACAGCAGCCAGTTATTTTACAATTTTCTAGTGTTGGAGAGAGGAGAAGGATGATAAATTGAAAGCAAGTGTAGTGGTGCATGATTGGTCTGCAAAGGAGACAAAATTTTGGATTTAAAAAGCTTGAACCTGTGATGATTAAAGAGGACCACTGTGTACAGAACTGCTCTGTATCAGACCTAATGTCTGCCCCAAGCTCATTGCTATGAACTCTTACCCACAGTGTCACTAATGTGATTGAAGACCTATTTCCAGTGTCATCTCTACTAGCAGAGGAGAACTGACTGCAGAAACTCAGATCAGAACATGCTAGTGATGCATGATACTTGGTTTTCTAATTTCAGCTGGAATGGTAATCTGTCAAGTTGATTTTTCCTCATATATTTAAGAAATAATACAGTTTCCTTTGTGCAAACATCTGATTTTCTTTCAGCAGTAGATCTAAGAGGTAATTAAATTACTCGAAAACAGATATGTCAGCTTTTCTAAAGTTTGGACCTTTATCAAGAACATTTAGCTTTCTAAAAGTGAATAGAAGTTTGTACATTCTTTGTTTTGCTCTTTGACATATGTTATAACAAAAATGATAACTGCCTTTATATGATTTTAGGGATTGTAAGTGTTGAGAATGGTTTCAATACCATGACTGGATTTGCCTCTGGTAATTGAAAGATAAATCCTGCTCTTCCAGAGCAGATGAACTCTGTACAACCTCTCCAGAGACTATGACCTGCCTGAGGAAATCAGAAGGGATTCACTCATCGCTCTGGCAGTTTTTGAAAGCACACAGCAGGTATTTTGTGGAGTCAGAATTCAAGTCTTCTTTTTTAAGGATATATTTGAACATGAGATTTTCCAGAGCAAAGTTCAAGTGAAGAAGTGCAATTGAGGCACTTTGACTCAGATCAAGGTGCTGTAGAGATTTGGGTAGGGAGGCTCACACCCAGGTCAGGTTACTGGGGGACAGTAACAACATGGTCAGGTTGGTGAGGGCAGGACAGACCTAAGTTCTGCAGGAAGGTATTTTCCATAGGGTTCACTAAAGTCCCAGTTCTAACCCCAACAGTTTCCTTCAGACTGAGAAGATGTTGGAAAAGATGCTTATGGGTCCTAATTGGGTAAAGTAGGTGGAAGGCCTCTAGGTACGGTCTCCATTAATCATTGCCATTAAGATGCAATTTGCTCAACTTTTTTTAAACTTGAGAAAATTGCATTTAATCTATTCACAGGCTGAAGACCTCTCCTGGTGACATTCTTTGCACTTAATGTGACAATTTCAGTCCAGTATCAAAATCTAAAGTTTCTCAAAACTGCTAAAATCCTCTCAAAAAGTCATGCTTTTAGAATGCACTCTTTCTCTAGTCCTCCCATGGCCTGACTTGAACTCAAAGCTTGTTGATTCTACTTTTCACATACTAAAATAAGGTATTAATCCTGTAGAACAGATCAAGCAGTATGCCCATAGTCTTTATTAAAGTGACCAAGGTGAAATTAGATTGCACTCTGGTCATTTACTTCAGGGCAAATACCTTACATGAATAGAACATGTAGAAATTGTTGGCATTAGCTGATACAAGCCTTCAAATCCCCTACAATAGGTTAAAAATTGGCCTGAAGGACAAGCTTAAGTGATAAAAATGTTATGAATTCCTCGACACTGCTAAATCAAAATTTATTTACACTAACAGCTGGATCACATGCAGCAACAAACCTGAAACATAGTGCAATTCTCTAGCATAGATATTCTTACACAACACTGTGACACATAACCATGCAAATGCAAAATTACTCAAACCATTTACATTTACAATTAAGGAAAAAAAATTAAATATGAATTTATGCTGAAGGAGATAACTGTTTACTTGTAGAATTGAAAACAAAATGCTGGCAGCTAATGCAGTGGTTTTACTGGAGTTAGATGAAGAAATGTGTCTGAATATGCAATAAAGGTGTGTTTCTTCAGCATCATCACATGAAGTGTTTCCTGCATGACTTTTATTTAATGCATATGCACAAAAAATATCTCATACTGGATAGCTAGCATGAGCTATTTTGTCACCAAAAATGAGTACAAAATATAATGATTAGAGAGAATATAGATATTTGAGATTAATGTTGAGTCAGCTTGTTTGCTCTGCAGAAAAAGTTGCCCCATAAAATACAAAGTGAAAGTGAAATAAGGGAGGAAAACAATAAAATGTGTTATGAAAAATAAGAAGTAAAATCGTTATGTCCATGTGATGGGTGGGCAGGTATGTGGTGATGAGCAGACAGAGGAATGTGAGGATTCAGGAAGAACTGTCTTAATGATACTCTTCCTCAAGAACTTAATACATCAAACTCAGATTCCAATCTTCCAATCATAGAATAGAATGGCTTGAGTTGGAAGAGGCCTTGTAGATCCAACAGTCCCAACTTCCTGCCATGGGCAGGGACATCTTCCACTAGACCAAGTTCCTCAGGGCCTCATCCAATCTGGCCTTAAGCATTTCCAGGGATGGGGAATCCACAGCTTCTCTGGGAAATCTGTTCCAGTGCCTCACCACCCTCACAGAAAGGATTTCTTCCTATTATCTAATCTAAACCTACTCTCTTTCAGTTTGAAGGCAGTGTCCTGTCATTACACTTGTAAAAAGCTCCTCTCCATCTTCCTTGTAGGCTTCCTTCAGGCCCTCAAAGGTCACAATTAGGTCACCCCAAAGCCTTCTCTTCTCCAGGCTGAACAATCCCAATTCTTCCAGTGTTCCCTCACAGGAGAGGTGCTCCATCCCTCTGATCATCTTGGTGGCCTCCTCTGGACTTGCTCTAACAGGCCCATGTCCTTCCTGTGCTGGGATCCCAGAGTTGGATGCAGTGCTCTGGGTGAGATCTCAGCAGAGCAGAGCAGAGCAGAGGGGCAGGATCCCCTCCCTGGCCCTGCTGTCCAGACTGCTTTGGATGCAGCCCGGGACATGCTTGGCTTTCTGGGCTGTGGGTCCACATGGCCAGGTGATGTCCAGGCTCTCATCTCCAGCACCCCCAAGTCATTACTGGCAGGGCTGCTCTCCATCTGCTTATCTTGGGACTGAGGGTTGCCCTGACCCAGATGCTGCACCTTGCACTTGGTCTTACTAAACCTCAAGATATTCCCATGGGCCCATTTCTTGAGCCTGCCCAGGTCTGTCTGCATGAATCCTGGTCTTCAGGAGCACCAATTGCACCACTCGGGCTGCTGTCATCTGAAAATTTGCCAAGGGTGCACCCAATCCCTTCATCTCATGCTCCAATTTGTAATGTTTCATTCGGCCAACATGCATTTTCCATTCATTTACACTACAAGAAATTTTCAGTTTCTCTCCCTGAAAAACAGTTGCAGTTATAATTACAGTGCAACAGCTACTGTGCTTGGCTGTAGGCATGACAACGTATTGGCATGCAGAGACAAGATACAAGGGAGAGGGAGAGAAGGAGACAGAAGTTATAAATTATTTTAGTTTTCAGGAATTTATGAACAGGAGCTAATACAATTTTAGACTTTTTTTCACCCTGCATAATATTCAGTATATAACAAATCACAAAAAATCAGAGTTAAGGATACTTAGAGGAAAACTCAGAAATGAGAGGGAAAGAACCTAATAAATTTGCAAGGCAATGAGGTATTAAGTGCTCTTGGCATACTATCCTGATTGGTTCATCTTTCATTTAAGTGGTCTTTGGGTCTGGAGAATTTTGCTTGTCCTTCTATCTTTGGCCATCCTTCTCAAGCTTACACTCAGTGAAATGTCAGCCCTACTTCCAGACAAAGAGGACTAGTTAGAAGGATTGCCAATGAGGCCTAGGCTCCGTTATGCCAACTTTGGCTTTAAAGTCCTGTCTGAGCCCTCTGCCCTGTAGCAGGATCAGAAAAAACTGTGTAGGTAGGTATGAGAACGTGATTGATCATGGAGGCCAAAGTTGTGAGCTTTATTTTTCCCAAGGAAACAATATTAGAGAGCATTTGTGAGTCTGCAGCAGATTGTCTCATGAAAGGACAGTCTAAACTGGAGAGTTGGACAAGGTGGAGGCACTGATACTATCCTGCTCTAGCAGCATTCCCCAGCCCTCAGGAAGGGCATCTTCCCTGGAACTCCCTGAAACACTAATCTTAGAGAAATTAGGATTCTAGTTAAATGTTAGAAGAAACTGCGCGTGAAATAGTTGTCTGAAACTTAAATAATTAATTGCCTGTCATTTTGTGTTTGCTCAGCTGTGCTTGCAATGGGAAAAGATGAAACTAGTAAGTAGATCCAAAGAAACATGAACAATGCAACCAGAAACTTATTCTTCGAAAAATTGGACTTCCCTCAGAAGCCATTTGTATTGTCATCAATAAAAAAGGTCAAGAGTTGGAGAGGAAGACTCGCCTTACTTCTTCTTTTTAAGACCTCTCCCCACAAAAACAACCTCAGATTTAATTCAAAAAGCCAACCATGCATGCTTAATAGCCACTCAATCTAATTACCATAGGAAGTGGGGTATGGGAGGGGATGTTATTATGAATATGTATTTGTTTGAAGCTTTTGTCAATAAATAGACTCTGTAATCATCTGTAATTCTGCAGTGTGTATTGGAGGGTTACCTCACGCTGCCCAGCGCTGAATAAACATACACTTTCTAACTTTAAATTGTTAGAGAGTCTTTTGTCCGTCACAGTTGAGTATCAGTATTAGACCAATACTCTTCTTTTGGTGAATCATCCCTAGGGACAGCCTGGCTCCTCCTGGTTAAGAGGGAGCTGCTTGTGGCAGGATTTGGGTTTTGGCCCTCTGAGCTTCTCTTTCTTAATTTTGTCTTGCAGGCCAGCTGCCCACAGAGTGGGCAATTGGAGCATCTGCTCTTCTCACTTGTTGCTCTTCCAGTCCTGTTATCACCCACACTGGTTTGAAGTCATGAGACACTAGAAAAGGAGAGCTTTTATTTTTCTTTTTGAAAAGAAGAACTGGCCAACCCAAGAGAATGAAATATTTTTTCATTACACACTAGTAATCACTCATTGTGTGTAAAATTACTAATACAAGAAAAGTTTTAAGAGCAGCACCAGACTGGAATTATCAATTAATATTTTTTGTTCATAACAATAGGATACGGCCTTGAGAAAATATGTTTCTTTTGTGCTCTTAGGTTCCCCTTTCTTTGGAGCTAGTTGTATACTTAGCCTGCTTTAGAAATGCCGTTGCTTGAGGGTTTTTTTTTTCTTTCAATATGTAAACCACAGTCTTTCTGTGAGATTTATTAATTAGTTTTGTATTCAGTTGACAAAAATTTGAAACTGGGGCTGTTTGTAGAAACATGCTGTGGTCCATGACATTAAAATTACTCTTTTTTTGTTCTGTTTTGTTTGTTTATTTAAAGTGGAAGATTTTTTGGATGCATCTATATGTATATATGCATATATACACAGACACGTACACAATACGTATATATGTAACAACTCTCATCCATCAGAAACCAAAGAGCATCTGAGAGGAAGCAGTACTAAGAGGGAATCTGTTGTCTTTGATTTACTCTTTAAATGCATGAGGCAAGTGTGCCTGAGGAGTATCTTATTCACATTGACCCTGGCCCTTAAAAATGTGTTTTGGAAACACAGCCCATGCTTGTAACATGATTTCTTATCTAGGAAGAAGTGAGAAAATAGGATATGTAGGGTCAAGATAAGTATTACACAACTAAAGTAATCTTATAACTTTTTCTTATGTGAATGACTTGTTCTAGGATGTTTGTCCAATCTTTACAAAACTTTAAGTTGTCCTTCAAAGTTCAATGTGTCCCTCTCCCATAGATCATTGGTCTGAGTTAACATGCCAACCTACAATCCATGCCAGCATCTTCACTCTTCCTTCTCTCTTTTCAGATCCAGTTGAGGTGCACATCAAAACCAAAACCCAAGATGGTCACTCACACGAGGGGCTTCCTCTTTTCTCATGCTAGATGCTAAACTGGGTCTTGTGTGGAATTGCAAAAATATCCAGGGTAAAACAACAGAAAAGGTGGTTTCGCTGATATTATGGTGTGGAAGCTAAAGCCACTAGCTTCTGCTCCCTTTATCATCACCTCTTTGACACACTGGTGTATAAGTTTTCTGGCATTAAGTGCAGGCTATACGTCACTTCTCCTGCTTCTAGTAGCAGCCCAAATTTCTGGTTGATTTTCAAAGACAAATAGTCAAGCTCTGGGATTTTGATGAGCTGATGCCACTGCTGCCTGAGGTGGGATTTAGGACAGTAAAACACATTCTGTCACAGTGCTGCTGTGGAACTTCTGAGAAGAACATACAAGGTGAGAAACTGCAGGGAAGTATGGAAAGACTTTGACATTTCCTTTTCCAAAGGCACAAGGGTCAATAAAATTCTTACTTTGGAAGTTCTTTCTTTTGCATTATGAATAGAAGTTCAGGATAGACAAGCAAGAACATGTCTTAGTGATTGTTTTTCCTAAGTTAATACTAGAACTAAAAGTCTTTGACCAAGGTAATTAGGTTAAGAAATTTTATTATGAACAGAATGCAGGATTCAACTGCTATGTTTAAGAGCATAATCTTACATTAATATAATCCTTCCCTATAGACTTGTAGACCTCAAATATTCTGGGAAATTATGGCAAAGAATCATCTTGAAACCAGCCAATAAGAATATAAGCTAAAACTTCTCTTGTTCTATGTTTCAGGAAATTTTCCTTTGTTCATCTACACCGAAAGCATTTGTGACTGTGGGAGATCAGTTGGAAATTAGATTTCAATTATTTCTTCAGTTAGCAAAGCAAAAGCAGAAAAAAGATTATGTCAGGAAGAAAAGGTATATTCACAAAGGACTTATTGACAGCTTTGCTCTTCAGTTGAAAACTACTCTGTCTGTAGGAAAATACAAGACTGGGCATGTGTTTTTAAGCAACACATACTTCCAGAACTTCCATAGACATTCAGTGGAGTTCATCCAGAGGCAACTGGGAGTCATTATAACCAAAACAATCTGAATATCTTCTTCGTAGTAAATGGAGAAATTTGGCCTGTGGCTGATTTTTTTTCAAATGAACAGCCTGTCATAGGGTTAATTTCTACAGGCAGATACTTTCAGAACAAGATTGAGGAAATGAAAAGGCAGGGTTAGTCAGAAGACAAAAAATAGGTTCACTGTTCTAGAGGGCCTATTGACCCCCAGTGTGATCTACTACACAGTGTATTTTTAAAGATGCTGTTATAAAGTTCCTTTATGGAATATCATGTTTGGTACATAGCACCCCAATTTTATTGCAGAACAAGAGACTAAACAAGCTATGTTGAAATCAGACCTGCTTTGATTTCAGAAGTCCCTTCAAAAATAATTTTTTCTCACCAGGGAGGCACATGCAAGTTCCTCATATGTCAGTTCTTAAAAACAGAGAGATCAGAGAGATCAGAGAGGATTTTACAGTCATATAAATATGTGACATAAGTATAGATTACTTACCAACTTTCAGTGATTACTGTTTTTGTGCCACACTAATGACAGTAATGTAAATAGTGTATTTTTTTCTGCCAGTTCCACAAGAATGGTAAAAAAAAAAAGAATGGAAGGGAGAATGACACATAGACTTGTTAATGCTGCTGTAGAAGTCCACTTTTAAATTGGCCAAAAATCCATAGTGCCTCCTCCTTCTAACTGACCTCACACCAAATCACAAGTGATACCATCACAACATCCTGATGTGCAGAAATCTCAATACTCCTCAGTGTTTTGTAATTTGGAAACAGCTACACCAGCCAGGCAAGCAAGCTCCAAGCTCTGCCAGACAAAAGTGCACAAGAAGCTGCGAGGGGGCACAGCCATGAGAGCTGACCTGAACTGGCCAAAGGGATATCTTGTGCCATAGAATGTCATGCCCAGTATATAAACTGGTGGAGTAGCACAGAAAGGGATCATCTGATTGTGGTTTGGAGATGGGTTGTACATTGGTTAGCAGGTGGTGAGCTATTCATTGTGCATCACTTGTTATTCATGAGTTTTCTTTCTTTCTCTCTCTCTATCTTTCTCTCCTTTTTTCTTACTGTTTTTGTTGTTGTTGCAATATTATATTTTACTTCATTTCAACTACTAAACTGTTCTTATCTCAACCAGCAAGTGTTACATTTCTTTTCTGATTCTCCTCCCCATCCCACCAGGGTGGGAAGAAGTGAGTGAGTGATTATTTGGTTGCAGTTGGGGTTAAACCACAACATCTTCCCACATCACCAAACCTTGCTTTCACTCTCCATACACTTTCTTTTATCCCCCTTAGCTCCAGAGAAAGATCCCTGGTCAGCCAAGCCAGCCTTCTGCCTCACCAGTTTGACTTCCAGCATTTTGGAATTACATGCTCCTGTGCTCTGAGAAGGTGGTGTTTAAATTTAGACCACACTGGTAGATCCCAGCATCTTCAAAACCATTTTCCCAGGTGGTCTTACAAACTACTTCCCTGA
>VZTT01021808.1:0-11861 GCA_013400855.1 Buphagus erythrorhynchus
CTCTGGTGGGAATGTGGAAGGAAAATTTATTCTCAACAGACAACTCATCCAAAAATAACTCCCTTAAACAGATTTTCAGGCTACTTTTTGTATGTCAATACTAAGCAGAAGTAGTTTATGACTACTGAGACAAATTTTGTTATTAGGAGTTTGCATTTTAAGTTGAACTGGGAAAAAAAATCCCTCTAAATTATTTTCCTCTAATTTTAATTCCCATTTTGAATTTTAACTTCTTGATTTCAGGTCACCATCTAGGGCAGTTTACGTATGTCTTTGCAATGTATTATAGCACTGACAACAGCTTCAAGCTTGCCAGACCTATTGCTGCAAGCAGCAGTTGCTGCAGTATCTACTCTATTACTAAAAACTGATTGAAATATGAACTATGAAATTATGACTATGAAATATAAAATTGTCATCTGTGCAGTGAATCATACTCATTTTCATAAATATATCTATTAATATATATATCAAAATTGCAGATGTTTCCATTCTTGAAAGAAGATTCAACTGCTATGATACTTTTTAATGTTGCCAAGTAGCTGTTTGTTTCCTGAAACTAATGGTGAGTCAAGAGTAACATCAGTATGCAGTTTGGTAAATGGATGAAGGCTGGGTTAGAATAAGGTGATTAATTGTACAGCAGAGATCACTTTTAGCTCCTGGGAAAATACAGTCACTTTACTGTGGTGGGCAAATCTGGGAAAGAGTAACATGAATGACTGAGAAATGGTTGCAATGCCTGTGCCCATGCAGCATGAATAAGGAGGCATTTTTCATCTCCATATAACCCTGGCAGAAGAATACATGTGTTTTTGAGTAGCTCATTACAACAAACAAATTGAAGGTCATCCAGTATAGGGCAGAAATAACTGCAAAGGGACTTTTGCATAGACAAAAGGGGAAGGTTGGAAGAGATCAATATTTATAGGTTGGTGAAAAGCAGGTTAAGTGGCTGAGAACAAAGAACTTGCCAACAGTCTACAAATGGGATAAGCAGTAAGAAATAAGAGGAACTCTTTAGAATGTTCTAAGGCAGAAAGGAGGAAGAAATTAAAATTTAAGCTGAACATCAAGATAAACACTCTGATACAGAAATATACTTGTAAAAATCTCACAGGGAAGACTTGAAGACTTGGACACAGTCTTGACTAAATATATTTCTGGGTATAATTCATTTCCATTAGTATCAGGACATGACCTTCTCACCAACTCCCATTAATCTACGTTGTGTAAGTGCTTTATGAGGCAGCAGCAGGGACTGGGCTGGCTGTTGATGCTTAGGTGGGGGACAATAAACTCCAAAAAAGAGCAGCTCAGACCCATGGCAGGGCCTGGGACCAGCCCCATCTCCCATATGAGTCCATATAGAGCTATGAAACTCATAAGTTTGTATTAGAATAGGATCTACAGTAATTAACTTCTTTATCTATAATAACTCCAAAGTGAAATGAGATTTTAAAAAATCATGTCTATCTTTCCTGTCTAGGAGCTTGCAGATTTTGGCTTTCCTTCTGGATTGACTTTTTTGATACTCAATGACTTTCTGTTCTGCTCCTTAGGGATTTTCCTCATGGGAGCACTAAGTGTCTCACTGTCTTTGCCTGGGCATCAGACAAAGCTCCTGACTGTCACTTTGTCATTCCTCTTTTGCCATGTGTGCTAGTGGGACCATCTTCACCAAATAGGCTCCTCAGGAATGAGCAGTCTCCCTGTGGGCTAGATGGGTGTGTTGAACTTGGACACTCTTTTAAGGAAAATAGTCATATTGAAAATACCCAAATCAAACATTTACTGTCCATTGCAACCTCCCAGAGTACTCATATCCCACCTCTAGCTCAGGCAGGTTCAGATAAATTTAAAAGCCCCCAGTCTGGTATCATATGTGAATGTAGTTGGGCCTGAAATCACAGATAATGCAGATAAAAAGTACTAAAAGCCACTGCTGCACCTGGCTCTGACAACTCTGTTGGAAGTCACAGTTAGGTGTCACCTCAAGACGAATCAAACAGATTTTCCAAAGGAGCCTTTGCAACCTAGTAAGAAACATAAGGCATGCTGGGGGAAGTTTTGCTGTTTGTGTTCATATGCCAAGACTACACTGCATGTTCGCATTCACATTATTATTAAATTTAGTAAATGAAAGTCTATGCAGTTATATCCAAAATCATTTGGGATGAGTAACCCAGAGCTGCACAAAAAGAGCACCACCTTTCTGGTGGTTTTGTGTTCTAGGACATTGGAAGAGACCATTTTCACAGACAGCATCTTTTTAGTTTTCCAGTATGTTTTGCCCTGTAGAAATACCCTCTGGTGTGTTTTGTTGGGGATTTTTTTAATGTCACTGTGGGAGTACAGTGTGTGCCTGGGAGAAAATAATGACTCTTAAGATGATTAACATGTTATTAAACTATGGGATAATCACTGTCCTGTCAAGTGTCAGCTCGTGCATTTCATCAGCCCTATGTGACAGTGCTGGACTGCTCATTGCTTTCTTTGATCTAAGGAGAGTATTTTTCATGATCAGCTCCTGAATGTGACCCCTTTGGAACTGCAAACAGCATGAAGAAAACAAAAGTGTGTAAACAATTCTAAGTCACCCAAAAGAATAATTCTATTTTTATGCCATTTGAAGTAAGCCTAAACTGACTCCTCATGTGGTAACATATGGGTGGGACTGGTAACAGTGAACAGCTGGGGCATAACAAAGTGTGAACTTTGCAAGAAATACAAATAATTCTGCTTTTCAGACTGGCTGAAGAGTCACATACAAGCACCTGCATGATGGAATGGACCTGTGCCATCTGCTACAAGTGCTTTTGCATTGGCCAAAGAGCTAAGCCCAAGTTTATGCCAGGGCCTTGAGTACACGTGCTAATGGAGTTTAGTTGGATAAGTTAAGGGGTTTATGGGCTGAGCTCAAGATCAGCTTCTTCCCTGCCAAGAACTACTAGAAGAAAACTAGAAGTGAGGGCCTCTCCCTGCTTTCCCTAGGTAGGTGCTGTTGAGGGTTTACCATAATTTTCCTGATGTTATTCTGCAGCCCTGTTGCAGTTGTGTCTGCACTGAGCTCTGGCCTCCAGACTTGAACCCAGACCCAAACCCACTGGCTGCTTGTCCAGCTGGAGCTGTCTCATCACTGAGGGCCCACTGGGCAACCACGGGGCTGTGTCTGACCCTGATCACTGTCCCCAGCCATGATCCTGACACTGACACTCCTGTCATGCCACCTTCTCCTCCACTCACAGGTGGCCTTTGCTGCTCTTGCTTTGTCACTGTTCTGATTCCATCTGAGTAACTGGGTAAACGCTGCTTGGTTTGGAGCTTCCAAATAAGATAAGTGAAGGGATGTAATAATTGTTTTCCAAGATCCATCATGTAGCATGGTCAACAACCGAAGTCAAACTTGTAAGTACTGGTTATTTTACTCCAAGAGAGGAGTGAGACCAAAGGCAGAAAAAGATACCCTGTGAAGTGGTACATTCAAACTACAGTTCACCTGCTGAGTGACTTTGATTTCTACCACACTGCTGCTGTCTATTTTCAGCTCTAAGAGCCACTGTACAAGAGAACAGTGGCTTTCTCCACTGAAAAATACTTTTGTTTCGCTTTTTGGGTTTTGAGAGGAAGCCAGCATTTAATCACTAAGATGTGTCATGCTGCTAAGCTGTGTGACAGCTTGATGCACTGAGGGATGCTCTCCACTGAAAATGTAAACAATTTATCCTGTGTATTTTTCCACCTAAAGAATCTACAGATTTTTGCTAATAATGGCTTTCCTTTTACGTTACAAAGCAGTGGGTGCATTATTTGCAATTACAAAAAAAGAGTCTGCATTTCCATTCTAGTATCAGTGACGCTAAACAGCTCTTGTACTCTTATATTACTTTACAATATATTTTTTTCCCTCTGTGGTCATTATTTTAAAATACAAAGCAATAATATGTTTACTTTGAGGGGGAAAAAAATGGATTGGTATATCAGACTAGCTAGGCTTCTGCTTTCTCCTGCTCTTTCTGGCTTCTAACACAGCTATTAGAGACCAAAATGTCTGTTCCATCTCTAAGTTGTGTTAGGTGCAATTTCTGAAGTTGAATACAGAGGGTTATAGTCCATTTTAGCAACCAGCAGGAGCTATTGCTCAGAGCCTGGCTTTAGAGTTCCACAATAGCCCTTGTTATGTTTTGATACACTCATTTGGTCTTACCGAAAATATTGTGTATCCTACTCTACTTTCCCCTATCCTTTCCCTGTCATGTATCCTCCCTTCACATGCTGCTGGTAGAGTGGGTTTTTTTTGACAGCACTTTGCCACAGCTGGTTAGTCAAAGACTCTCTATAGCTTCTGACCACCTGACCCTGTAAATCATCCTTACAAGAAGGCACTTCTAGCTCTGGATAGGGAAGGCTTTTCCTTTTATCCTGGCACTCAAAGCCAAAGTAAACCTCATAGTCTGGAGAAAATCCTTTCCCCCTTTTGAAATTTCCAAACCTCTTCCAGATTGCGGGAGCCAGAACCATCTTTGGATCCTGAAGTTTATTTAAATTCACCAGTTTTGAAGAAAAACTGTTCTTCATATTTTTTAGATGTACTTTGTGATCACTCCTAACACAAGGCAGGCTTTTCCATCTTTAAAGAAGTGAAGTGCTAAATTTGCATGATGAGATTACAAACCAGGTTAGAGAGGTGAAAAATAAAAAATAAATAAATAATAGCAGGCTTCACTGGGGACCTGACAATTATCTGTTTTCCCAGCTCCCACTAGAATTTCTCAGAGGCGAGGGGGAGCCAACCAGGCACTTCAACCACATCAGCCTGAAGTGTTACTTTCCAGGACCAACCTTTTCCTGGGCTATTAACCTTCTGTTTAAACTTTCAATTGCACATATGCTATCTGGCACTATCCAAGCTTTACAGCATCTTTGAAAGCACTCCATCATTTCCTTGCAGCTTCTCAACTAAGGAAACATTGTACTGGAGTTTTGATTAACCCTCGCTGTCAGTGAAGATACAGATTAGAACTCGAATAGCCTGAATTGTGCTTACAAGGATTTTGTTGATGCCTTTTTATAGACAGTATGTTGACATTTTGTACAGATGGAAAAATCTGGATTTCTTTCTCCCACTTACTGTTCTCCTATGCACATACACACAGTCTCCCATGTATATATTTACCAGCTGTAGGAGGATCAGATCATCACAATTACAAGAGGGGAGTTTTAGATACCAGTGGTTTAGATCTATATGTTTAATTCTCACTCCCAATATCAGCACAAAGCTACATCTGTAATTAGTTGCGACAGCAGACAATTCCGTTTGCATATGTCAAAACTCAACTTGTGGTATACTAATTATCATCCATTCTCTAGGCCAGAATCACAAAGGTATTTAAATGCCTAACTTAAGGGTTTTTTTATTCCTTCCTAGGTATATTCTGGGATTTTAGCCACCAATATCTTTAAAAACACAATGGTATCGGTGTTGTAAAATGTGCTACAAAAGAGAGATGCATGGAATGCATAATTTGCATTTCAGATTGTCTCTGCATCTGATTGGGGACACAATATTGGAGATTGGCGTTTTTGGTTTGGTTTGGGATTTTTGTAAGAGAGCAGTTCTGGCCCCTGCTGTACTTTTGGCAGGGGTCCCTTTCTTTTGCTCTAAGTCACGGCCATTACCTGCACACATACATACCTTTATTTCACAGTAGTATTTCTTTTTTTCACATTTCAAGATACCTCCTCCTGTTTCTGCTTTAGATTTTAATCTGTTTCAGAGTCCCTAGTCCTTGTGATTATGTCTTTTGTTCAACTGCCTTGATAAGACAAGAATCAAGAGGAAATCAACAGCTGCATATTTCTTATATTCCAGAAGCTCCAGCCAAACCATGTCTGGACTTCGACACTTGATTGCTCTGATTAAATCATAATTATAGACAGCAGGGAAAGCAAAGAAAGTTTAGTTACCAATTTCTGTCTTTCATGCTTGGCCTGAAACCTGCTGAAGTCAGTGGGAGTCCACAAAGTCTCCATCCAAATTCCCTCAGAGGCACAAAACTGCCCATTAAACTAGTGGCAGTTGTTTTTGTCTCAGCCTTTGTAATTTCTTCACTGAGCCAAAAGGCAGACTTGAACACCAGGCAACAGGTTTTACTTACAGATTTAAAAAGTTTTATGATAGAAACAGGAAACTTCTAGTAACAAATTACAAACCTAAAGATAATTATTAAATTCAGAGCAGATATATTTTTTTCCATGTCTTGTTAACTTATATTCAAATCATTCCAGCTTTCTGGATTTAACACTGTGAGGAATTCACCAAATGTTTAAACAAACAAATATCATATACATACATCAGTTTGGCATTCCACTGTTCCATCTGGCCTCTGCTTTTGGTTGATAGGAAAAACAAACCTGATCTGTTGAGAGACTAATGAATATCTACTTATGGCTGTTACTTACTGGAATTATATCAACCAGATAATTCTGTAATTAACTTCTCTTTCAGTTTCTAAAAGTATTCCTTAATCACTGTATTTCCAAAATATTCTTATTGAGATAAAAATTAATAGGAAATCATATCACACCAATTCAGCTTATCATTTTTAATGAGAGATTCATCTGCTAAAGACAAAAATAATTTTGGTGCATTTCATTTGTTTTTAAGGTATGTTCATGCATTAAATGGGAGCAAACACAAAGATAATTAATCTGTATTGTGAATTTGTAGTGCCAACTGTTTAGCTCTTCATAAGCTAATTAAAGCAGTTTCAACTTTTTAGTTTCAGTGTAGTTTAAATAGTGACAAATTTAAAATAAATGAGGAGGTTGCTAATTAGTTTGTGACGATGGTTACATGCCTGGTTCATTGCAAGCAATTGAGAAAACAACTTCTGACTTTTTGTATGTTGCTTTTTAGGCAGTATTTATTGCACACGTTGCACAAATAGAATGTTAGAGCAACTGACCATGAGATACATAAATAAGCAGGTTGTTTTACCAGAAATAGAACTCCAACTGGTTTAGATCTTCAAAATATTTTTAGAGACTTCTTTGAACAACTTTTGAAAGCTCATACATGTTCTATGACAGTTACAAAGATGCAAATTTCTGGAAAAAGAATCTTATAATGAAAACATGAATATTGCTCTACTACAAATGAGAGACTTAATAACCAAGAGAAGTTGCATGCTTAAAGATCTCCTGGTAGTGCTTGCAGCCTTGAGGTCAAATACTCACACTGTATTCTACTACACTCTGGAAATGTAATTTTGAGCTCTAAGTAGTGATCTACTCTGCTGACAGGAAAGTTTGGATGCTGCTTTAAGGTGCAATCACTCTAAAACTTGAAAATCAGGATGACTCTCCCTTGCTCTAAAGCAGTAGATACTGCCAGTCTGGAGTGTTAGAAGCTGGGAAATCCATGAAAACCTCACAAAAACCTGTCTGCTCAGCACAGCTGCTGCTGAGCCCCCATGTATCACAGGAACTTGCTCTGCAGGCAGGATTTCTAGTATTGCAAGCTGTACAGGTGGGTGTGGACATATTGTCTGTGTCATGATTGCTGCTAAGTTGCCTTCTGGGGTTCCTGCCAAATAGGCAAACTTTCATTCAATACAGCCTGGTTTTCATATTTAGGGTAAAAAAAAATGTCAAGGGCAATGTTTTCTCCAGTAACCTTTTCAATTTCACCTGAAACCTCTAAGCACTTGTCGCTACTCTGCAGGCACAAAACGCTGCACTGGGTGCACAAGCTGAACTCAGAATGTACAAAGGCTCAGCAGTGCCACTGCCTGCAGCCTGACAGAAATCCTCAGCGCTCAGGGGGGGGTCTCCACTGACATTTCTCAACCATTATTTCCCTTGTACTCCAGCAGGGTCTAACTGCCGATTCAGAGCCTGGGCAGTTTCCACAGTCTGTCTTTGCATATTTATAACATGCAACTGACTATTTTTTGTCTATGTGCTTCTAGAAATCTGAGAAGTGCAAAGGTCCTTGACACAAAAAACAAGTGCTGAGCACACTCCAGGTAAGTCTCCATCACTGAAACCATACTCTCTTACAGACCGTGCCAAACCTGGACTGAACAATGAACTCATTACAAAGAGAAATCCTTGAATGGCCACGGCTTGGGTTGCCCCATCACTCTGAGTTTGGGGTTGTCTTCACATTTCCTCCATCATATTTGGTGATTATACCTGCACACATCTTGTTTCCTCATATTAGGGCTATTAACTGCCTAGCAGTTATTCTGTGCTGAAGGTCCTTTCATCAGTCTTGAGCTAAAACAAAATCTTGAATATTGGACAGTCTCTTTGCTGCTTCATAAATTAGCAAGTCTAGGCAGCAGGACTGCTTTTGGCAGAATTTTCCATAAGTCTAACATAGCTGGAAGTACAACTCTTCATGCTCATTCTCATTACTGCTATTAGAGTCCTCTTCCTTAGCCTAAAGGACATATTTTGAATATTTCACTCCCGTTTGCAACAGGCTAAAATTTATCTTCAAATGTGCCCAAAATTTACCAAGAATAATATTTTGACATGTATGATCTTGGAGAATCTAAACCTTTTGTCAGTGATAAAATGCGGGTCTGGGCACAAAATACTTTCCTGCCTGAGATCTTCCTGTAAGCTTCACCAGTGATATTGGATACCTGGCAACATTTGAGAGGCAGCTTGACCTTGTTGCATTCAAGCTGTGCTCACTGGATTTGGATGAAAATCTGCTTAATATTTCACAAACCCACTTTGAAGTTCTAGCATGCCTAGCAGAGTTTGGGTTGTTCAGGGGCAATATCACTGCAAGTTTGACCCTAGGTCCAACGCCAGTGTGGTGTAAATTCGTCATCCTTTTACTGTGGGAGTTAAAGGCTGCAGGATGGATTCTGTAAGCGGCCTTTTGGCATGCACTGACCTGAACTGTCAGAAGATCTACATTCGGTGTGCTCAGACACGTCTGGTTTCAAAGTATCTGGAGTGTTCCTCCTCCAGCAGGGTGAGATATTGACTTGTATCATTTTCTCCTGTAGAATCAGGACACTCCTGCCCACCCTGTGTTTACTTAGCAGATGGGATTAGGCACTACTCATCCAGGCAGTTCCTAAATCAACGGAACAGAGGATTAACAGCATATGGAGCATGCCCCATCCTCAGGCCTGGCAACTCCTGAGCAGTGTATATAGCTCTGGCTTTATTCCAAACTCCTCCATTTATCACTACTCCTACTGCACTATGGTGGCTGCTATTCTCTTTTATAAAAGTATTCCTATTGGGCAACTGAAGTAAAGCAAACAAAGAATGAAAAGAAAAGCAGAAAACTTCCACCACTGAAAAGATGGAGAGATATTTTCAAAATCACAGTGAATATGCAGAAAGTATCCTGGGAGAGAAAAGAACGTAAAAGCTTGTGTGTACCCTGGATGAGGTGGAACAATGTTCAATATGTCACAGTCTTACATTACTTCTCAGTTCATTACTATAACCTGAAAAATAGGAACAAAAATTAGAAGTTCATGGTCACATACTCTGCTCTGGCAAAGCTGTTTCTGAAGCTGGAATTACTTGGGGTAATTTAGTTTGCTTGATTAAGATAATTTCAGGATATGTTTGGCCCAGATAAAGAATAGATCACTTAAAATATGAAGTTAGCCCTCATGCTCAGGAGCAACTAATCTACCTTCTGTGTATTATTGTATTATAAACTACTGAATTTCCTGAAATGCAATTAATTTTATACAAAGAAGAAAATGTCTGTAAGAAGAATCTGTTGTTGTAGGTGGTTGTGCTTTCACAGTGATTTTTTGCTGCTGTTTTAAGTCCAGAAGTTGTAACACACTGGAAGTCTTTACTCGTAATGTCTAATTTCTTGTACATTGTGTGTGTGTATCTGCATATGAGACTGGAGAAATGCTTACACAAGCAGAGTTCATGCTTCAAACAACTTTTTTTTTTTATTAGCTCTTGTATTTGCTAAGCAACACCAACTAACTCTTACTCAAAATACCATTCCCTCAAATAAAACTGCCTCTATTTGCAGTTGTGCCACACGGCTCAGGACACTGCACTTGCCACATAACTCATCCAGGGAAGGCTCCTGTTAGACTGGATCCATGCAGGTGCATTAACCTTCCCATGCCAACCTGTGTCTAATCAGTCTTAATGTCCAGACATTTCCATCTGGTGTTAATGGTGTTTCCCAACCACGGTAACCAGCAATCCAAAAGCACACACAGATCAGGAAGACTTGAAATCAAAATTTTGGCAGCTGTTTGGTACATAGTAAGCATTGTGCTTCCTTTATTTTCTTTTATATTAAAACAGGGGGACATGAAATGAAACTAAAATATAAATTTACCCTTCCAGTGTCTTCCCCACTCTGAAGACACCAGTGATAGCCCTGCTGGCTTTGAACTGAGCTTCTGAGACCAGAGTCTTTGATATGATCTTTGCCCTCTCAGTCATGCTACTTCCTAGAGGAGTCTGTGTCCCTGATCTGCTGACAGCCAGATTGCTATTTTTTCTTCAGCGTTGTACTGAGGGGAGAAGTGACATTATGCTGTTTGCATAAAGTGGGTTTTCTCCCTCACCCACCTACCCTTTTAAAATTAATTACTAAATGCGATACCAGGGACAAATTATTCCTGGGAACTGAAAAACTGTGATCCTTCTAATAGGCTTGGATTATTTCCAGCTGGTTTTAAGCATCTTTCTCCATTAGCTGGAGAGTGATTAGCATGAAGAGCCTCCTGAGCGAAGTGTCTTTTTAGCATCTAAAGTTAGCTCTGGGGAGCAGCGCCAGGCCCGTGGCAGTAGCTTGGTTGTGCCCTCAGCCCATCGCCTTGTCCCAGGGAATCGCCCGTATTGCCTGTTTCAGTAAAGCCAGGGGAGTAAAGTAAAGCCAGGACGTGCCTGCCCGCACACCGTGTCACCTGTGGGCTGTGCCCAGGGGACCCTGGCCGGGGTCAGCTCAAGGAACCGGGATGAGGAGCACTGCGGAGCTGAGCCCAGCCCCGCGCCGCTGCGCCGCCTCACGCCCTCTCCTTTACTCACAGAACCACGGAACCACTCGGGTTGGAAAAGATTTCGGAGATTATCGAGTCCAACCTGTGGCCCAATACCACCTTGTCAATTAGACCATGGAACCAAGTGCCACAATCCAAACCAAGTGAACAGCCCGTCCCGATGTCTAATCACCCTTTCTAAAAAGAAATTATTCCAAGTCCAACCTAAACCTTCCCTGGAGCAGTTTTAGGCCGTTTCGCCTCGTCCTGTGGCTGGTTCCCTGGGAGCAGAGCCTGACCCCGCCTGGCTGCACCCTCCCGTCAGGGAGGTGCAGTGAGTGAGAAGGTTCCCCCTGAGCCTCCCTTTCTCCAGCTGAGCCCCCCTCAGCAGCTCCTCACTGCACTTGTGCTCCAGCCTTCCCCAGCTCCGTTTCCTTTCTCTGCACTCCACTGCCGTAGCTCGGTGCCGACACTGCAGCGCTGCCCGAGCCCCAGCCCGTGGTGTTCCAGGGTCGCTCCCTCGGAAGCGAACACACAGCGCCTGGAGAACGCGGCGGTGCCGCGGATGCGAGCTGAGGAGGCGCGGCCAGGCCCGCCAAACTCCCGGTTCGGGCCCGTGACATCCCCAGTTCGGGCGCGTGACATCCCCAGTTCGCGCCCGTGACATCCCCAGTTCGCGCCCGTGACATCCCCAGTTCGGACGCGTGACACCGCCTGTTCGGACCCGTGACACCGCCCGTTCGGGCCCGTGACATCCTCAGTTCGGGCCCGTGACATCCCCAGTTCGGGCCCCGCTCTGGGCGCTCCGGGCCGGGGCCGGCGGGGGCGCAGCGCCCCCTCCCGGCAGCGCCGCCGCGG
>VZTT01021808.1:41205-51428 GCA_013400855.1 Buphagus erythrorhynchus
AGTGTTGTGTCTGGGAGGGGACACCGACTGACAGGTGTGTGAGAGGGGACACCGACTGACAGGTGTGTGTGGGAGGGGACACGGACTGACAGGTGTGTGTCTGGGAGGGGACACCGACTGACAGTGTCTGGGAGGGACACTGAACACACCCTGTTTCTGACAGGCCTTTGGCATTATCTCCACAACTGACGGGTGGGTTTCCTGAAACACGCAGCGTTCAGGTGACCATAAACAATAATGCAACGTCCTTGTGAACTTGCCTGTCACCTTTTGAAACCATCTGTACTTCTGGGTTGCAAATTACCCTGTGCTACTGAGTACCACCATTTGCAGACCGAGGCAGACACAACACTCGTGGCATGAATCATCGAGTCATGGAATGGTTTGGGTTGGAAGGGACATTAAAGATCATCTGGTTCCAGCCCCTGCCCTGGGCAGGGACACCTTCCACTAGCCCAGGTTGCTCAGAGCCCCATCCAACCTGGCCTTGAACTCTTCTAGGGATGGGCATCCACAGCTGCTCTGGACAGCATGTGCCAGTGTCTCACCACCCTCACAGAAAAGAACTTCCTCCTGATATCTAATCTAAACCCACTCTCTTTTAGTTTTGATCCATTCCTCCTTGTCCTGTCACCACATGCTCTTGCAAAAAGTCCCTAAAAACCCCTTGATGAAGAAACCCTCCATTGGTGACAATTGTCTGGCTAAAGCATCTGAAAAAACATTAAAGGAATTAATCAAAGCATGATTCAAAGGAGCCTGAACCAAACAGCAATAAGCACTGACAAATGTTTGGGAGGTGGTTTGGAGGAGCAAGGAGTTTGCAGTAAGATTTCTTACAAACATGAGCCCATGGCAGACTACCAACACAGACCACAGAAGGCATTGGTCTTGCTACATATCTATAAATGTATTATGGGATATTTTTAGAGAAGAAAAGTTTGCTGGAGGACAGTGAAAGTCAGGCCTGGTGAGGACACACCAAAAGCATGACTTGAAGTGTTGTGCAGATTATTGCTGGTCTTTTCACTGATCATCCCCTGAGAACAGTCCTGCATTATTCTTAAAGTATTGAAAGAAAAAGAACAACAATGAATGTGGGCAACAGTTTCTTAAAAATAAAGGAATGGGGATTAGCACAAAGGGGTCAGTGCAGAGGTGATGCAGGAGTGTGATGACAAGGAGGGAGCCTCAGCTGAGCCTCAGCTGCTTGGACAGTGTCAGGTGAGTGTATGGCCTGCAGAGGACTGACCCTTCTGACCCCCTCAAGGATTGTGTGCCAAGAGCCACCTACTGCAGAGTGCAGTGAGGTGATCTGGCCCAGTGGAAAGGTGGAATTCCAAAGACACTACAAGCTACTAGAGAGACAGCAGAGACTACAATGGCACATCCCTGTGCACATATTAGGGGCCCCTTCCTTTCCTACCCAAAATGTGAAGCTCCTTTTACTCACTATATGTGAAGAAAAAATGCAACTTGCCTCGCATGAGTTTTAAACTGACACTTGTGGCTTTGCAGTGATAAGCACCTGATAATCTTGTATTTTCCAAGCTGAGCTTATGTGTGAAAGAACATGAGACCATATAGTGCCTGAGAAGAAGAAAGTAAATTATTGCAAAACTGTCCTGAGGTGAGCAATCAGTCCTGTTCACTAAGCAGGGCTTTCAGTGGAAAAAATGGTAATCTATAAACGTGTGCCTTAATGGTGCATGAAATAAACCAAATTAAATAAATTAAATAAATCTTGACGCCGTTAGTTAAATTACATACCAAAATTTGAATTTTTGTCATCATAAGTGTACTTATGAGTTCACGTATTTTTGAGTCCAGATTTATATATAGTGTCTGAAAAGTATAAAGTGTCACATGAGTAGAGTATTACTTCACAATTTTCATGGAAATTCCACTCTCCTCACTTTCTCTTGCCTAACGATGACTGAACAAATCTCCATGATCTGCTTTTGTTCGTATGATTTCTCCCTTCTCCTGCCTATGGAAATGTGTTCAGTAAATGCAAAACTGTTTGCCAGATGTGCTAATCCACCAGATGGTGCTGCGTGCCTGTGGATTCAGAGGGGGTTTTGTTGGTGTCTCTTTTTAAAATAGCACCAGTCAGTTATCAACTCTTCAGTTAAAAGGGAATATAAAATTCTTCTATATTATTCTATATATACATACACAGAAGGTTGTTTTGTTTTATTTTTTTAAATTATAACTCTTATTTTTAAAGATATTAGAGGAACGGGAGTACTTATAACATGACAAACTGTTTTTGCTGTTAACATTCCTTTTAGGTTGAATTTTCACTTTGGTAGACCACTGTGCCCATTTGTTCAAAAGACTTAAGTGCAAAACCACTGTTTCTGGCCTTCAAAAGACTTAAAGCTCGTCTTGTACCTGGTAAAAACCATCATTTTTGTTTGTTTATGCCCAATCTCCTTAAACAGTTATCTGTGTGAAAATAAAGATTTCAATTGTGTATTTCTTTCTAATACATGGCACTTTTGCTATATAAAATATGGGAAAATATTTTTTCCTGACCGTACATCTAAGCCATTCTCTGAAAAAAAACCTCATTTATGGGATTATTGGATTATTTATAACTAACCCAGTGTAGCCAGTTGGTGTCAGTTAATCATTGTTGATAATCAATTTCCCATGTGAACCTGCAAGTGGCAGGGAGTTTGATAATGGGATGTAATGGCCCACACTGTATCTTCTCTTTCAGGTGGGTGCACTAATGCTGCTGGCACAATGGAAGAAGCAAAAATAGGAAGAGAGATTGAGGGGACCACACAAGTGAGTGTGAGATCAGGACATGCAGGAAGTCTGAAGGATGGAGGATCTGGCATGATAATGACTGAAGTATTGACTAAAAGCCCAATGTCTGTATTGAAACCTGGACCTGCTGACTTGGGTAGAAGCACAATTGCATAAAAAGGAGAATTGCTCATCATTCAGGTCTGATGTGTTATCAATTATGTTTACTCTATAGCTAACCAGTGAAAGATATAAATTAATAGCAATTTAATACATTGGTCTTGGGGGGGAAAAAAAGACAAATATGAGCCAAAGTCAAATACTTTTGAAATTTGAGGAAGCTTAAACTTGTTCTCTTTATCCTGTTCTACTCTTTTTGCATAGTTGTGCTGGCAAAGGCTGCAATATTTCTGGTACAGTGCAGTGGCTTCTGTGTGCTGGAAATGGGTGCAGAGGACAAAACCCCATCCTTTTGCTGCAATATTAATTTGTAAAGTTACTATAAGACATTGTGCCATAGGGTAATTTATTTTGCTTGTAGGTCCCGAGTTTCAGCAAGCCCAGGGAGGGCAGCTGTGAGAGCAATGCCTTTGGTAAGGCAGGAGTGATTTGTGGAGGGGCAGAGCAGCCCCTCCAAGGCGCTGCCCGGCGGGGCGGGGTGTGCCTTCTCCAAACACTGCTCAGAAAACGTTCATGTAAAACCATTACCAGGTTTTATTTAATAACCTCCTAACCCTCTCTCTCTCTCCTCCTCCTCCCCTCTGTTCCTCTAATGCCTTTTACAGCTCTTGCTGCACAGCGTGAAGCCTCAGAGCTGTATTCATCAATGACTCACACCCTTGCTTAGGGGCCAATTTTCATGGAAGCTATACAGGAAAATTTTGAAATGCACCTATCTCATGCAGGGCACAAGATGATTTCTCTATTCATTACTATTCCAAAAGGACTTGTTGTCCTTTGGAAATGTTCACATACTACTTACATTTGTGTGTGCATGCATACGTGTTCAGAGCTAACTTGCCTTTAGATTTGAGTGGTTGAAAAATAAAAATGTATTGTTATTATCATTGTCACTAGTCAGCTGAAGGGTAACTAAGGGCCTGCTTACACTGAGTGAAAGCAGACAAATGCAAAGGAAAATGCAGCATTGTGCATTAGGTCAGCAAATTCTACAGACTCAAGCACAAAAGTTATTAAAAATCACCCTTTTGTTTGATGCTATGAGTAGAAGCTTTCTGAGGAATTTGGGAGTAAAGCCAAGGACTTACTCTGAGAAACAAAACTGCAGTTTTGCCTCTGAAAGCTTTTCGTGTTGGTCAAGGTTATAATACCTTTTGAAAACACTCCAAGAAAACATGTTCATTTCCCTTAAGACACCATGAGCTAACTCAAGTTTTAACTTTGAGGGGAAAGAGAGGTAAAAGCATAGAAATTATTATCCAAAATGACCTTTCAGTTTAAAACCCATTTGACAGGAGGTGAATTGTTACTGCAAAATTGCCAGTCATAGACTAATTGTGTTCCCAGGGGTTGCTAATTATATCCAAAATTACTTTAAACAGTTTTGGGGAAAAGAGTGTGACTTACTGCTAAGCATAAAGCAGTTTATTTACGCATGTACAAAGTAGCTTACATCCCTAAGGGATTAAACCAATTTCAATATTTTACTGTAAGTTGTTGCAAAAATTGTGTCATGCAATGATGAATCAGAAGTGGTATGAAAAAAGAGGGTAAAATACACTTTTGCTTTTCATAATTTTTCCTACAGGCATTTCAAACTGTAATTCTAAAAATTGCTTTTTCCTTTACTTTGTTTCTTAAACAGAATGGAAAAAATCTCTTTCTGCAGATAAGCCCATCCACTGACATTAATTTCTGCCTTCTGTCTGTTCAGGTGAGTCCCTCAAGAATGTGTTAAAGATCAGATTTGGATTTTCCTTATTTGTTGATGATGTTTTGCTGAATGAATTTTGCTAACAAAACCTTTTGCTTGGAAGATGAGCTTTGTCCATGGGCTAACAAGAGAGCATTGTCTTACAGGAATGCACAGAATTACCAAGCTCCACATGTATGTTACATAGATCAGAAAAATTCACATCCCTGTCAGAGCCAAAAAACAGCAGTGAGTCCTGTGAAGGCAGTAGTGTGATCCTTGTGTTAGAGTGGGCAAAAGAGGCATGAAGAGGTTAAGTAAATTCCCTCATATTGCCCAGAATACCAAGCTGGAAATTGGAAATTTTTTATTTGTGTTTTATTTCCAGGCCCACTTTAGCACCTCTGGGAAAGTAATGGCTGTTTTGTTTACAATGGGTAGCCTGTATCCAGTTCTTCCTTCCCAAAGTCCATTTGTGCTGTAGAGAATATGTAGGGATTGTGAATGTACTCGTAAGTAGCATTCCACAGTTGAACTAATTGCCAGGCCAAGCAAGAGACCACAGTAAATGGGTGAATAATTTGATCCAAGATGGATTTGTACTCTACCAACACAGCCTGAAATCTTCTAATGCTTTTGGATTTGACTGTGAGCTGTTCATTGTTGTTTGAGCCTGTTCTTTTCTATTACCATATTTTCTCTGGATATCATTTCTGTGTACCTTATCTTTGTATAAAAGGCCACATCTTTACCATATTTCCATGGAGTAGTCAGTAGAGGGATACAAAATTTACTGCTGTAGACCAAAATATGACAGATAAAGGTAGTGCATTACAAAGTTCTTGCCCTCAATCATGCAGAAGGCTCTCTATGCTTCTGTGAGCAGTGGCACGAATGTGGCTGCACTGTAATGGGAGAAGGGTTAACAGCAAACCAAGATATTTTCTGCAGCAAAAAGAAATGGAATCTTCTCCAAGCAATTACCTTTTATGTAATAAACAATGTCAGTGGTCAATAGAGGGAGTTTTCTTATCCTAATCCCCTTCAATTTAGCTTAAAATAGAAGTGCTATTAGTTTGACTAGCAGGTTGGTGTATCATGAAGCCTGGTCATACCTGGTTGCATGTTAAATTTAACTGTCAGCAGAAAGGTTGCTCCAGTAACTTTTGTCTATGTTTTCCTTGAATGAAATACAATAATGCATGCTAGAGCTTCAGTGGCATTAGATGCTTTTGTCAGATGTGTCTATTGATATGCTGCAGCCTTTTGGAATACAGAGTGCATTGCTTTTTACTACAGATTTTATTAGCATCATGAAGTTGTGAGTAGCTTCTCCTGTTTTTTTATCTTCAATTGGCTCTGAAAATCCAGCTCTAATTATTAATGGATACTTTCCAAAATAATTTCTTTCTGGTAAGGGATGCACATAACCTGTTATCATTAGATATCTGCAGGCAGTACACACAGCTTGTGCTTTGGCTAGCCCTTGAAGGAGGGGAAGGTTTGATAAATGAGAAAAGCCAAAAGATTTTGTGCTTATATGTGCTTAAGGTAAGGAGGAATTAAAGATTACAACAGCATATCTGTCCTTCTACATACGAGTTGAGGCTTTCAATGGGTGTGGTGTTCCTCATGGATGCAGTGAGATGTGACAGAATGGTCACACAGCTGAGTATTCCATGGCTGAGTAGCCCTCAGCTCAGTTACAGGACAAAGATAAACAGAGCTTCAAGGCACCACGTTTCCTTTGGGTTACATACAAACTGCACTTCTGTCTGCTGTCCTTTCTAGTGGAGTGCAGCTACTCTGATCTCTTTCCTGATCATCAGTTTTCTTGTGTCTTCTTTTTTGCTTCAAAAATAAGTTTATTTGAAGCAGAGTTGAAGCAAAAAAAAAAAAATATGTAGCACAAAATTAGAAATAAAGGAAGGTACCCAATATTATGTCAGGTTATAGGCAAAAACAGTGAACACTGCAAACCTTTTAAAATTTCTTTTAGTGTTGTTTTTATTCTGTTTTCATTTTTGTTTTTATCACGTTCTTTGTAAAGAGTGTAATGGTAAAGCAAGGGCAGTGCCATGGAAGGCCAGAGGCCTTCCAGTCACAGAAGGGTAATCAAAGAGAAGAGCCTTAGCCTGACCTTAGCCACAGCCATTCCCAGCTCTTAGCTGAAATCTCAAGCAACTGCAATTTCTTCTGTTCCCTACTTGTGTTTGTGCATTCTCAGTGCTTGAATCCTGCTGTTTCTGGCTTATAGAATCCTGTGTCTGTAGCAAGTTTCTTCCTTTTCTTTCTGTTTTTGGCACTACTGAAGGAATCAGAACACTTGTAATTGTTTATTCCTTAGCAGTTCTGTATTTTGTGGAAGGAAATTTGCCTTCCTCCTGCCAGCATCCATGGAACCAGGGAACATCCCATAGTTGTCAAGGCAACAGCTTTTGCTTGGGCAGCTGCAAAAGAGAAAGGGACATGAATGTCCTCTGGAGAACCAAAGGCTTTTGTTGTAGGGCACAGAAACATGAGCAATGTCCCTTTACTGCAAACACCTTTTATGGGTGGGTCAGAGAAAGCAGAAGTTCCTCACAGTGCAACATAATGAGGTGGAGCTCCTGAGAACAGCATCCTGATGTACACTCAGGTCTGGAATCACAGGGCCAGACTGGGCTTCTCTTCAGTGTGTTTGATCTGTTGTGCAAGTCCATATCAAGTGATTTTAGGATTTTGGAAGGGAAAAGGAGCTTGGTTCTCTTTATACCTAGAACTTTTAGCAAGCAAAGCTTTCTATTCAAAAATTTTATCACTAGTTAGTGCTCCAGAAGAGTGGCTATTGGTCTAATTACTAACTGGATTCCTGTGGTAATCTTGCTTGCCTCTGCTGAGAGATTTGCTTCTCATGTTGGACAAACCTTACAATGAACAAGATCCTTAGCTATAATACAGCACAGGGCTCACCTGAACCTGAACCTGCACTATGCTAAAATTTACCTCGTGCAGACTGTGAGTTGCATGATTTCAACACAGAAAATACCATTGCAAGAGCTCTAGAAATACATATAACCTAGCAAAGGTTCCTTCATTCTGTCCCAAGGACAGGATCTAAGGATACTGTCTGCTTTGTAGTATTCCTGGTATTTCTTCTGCTTCAACAGCCAACAGTTAAAAAATCTTACACCTATATATTATAGTTTGAATACTCAATGCAGATTTCCATGGAGGCCTGAAAAATTAGGCATTTCCCATTAGACACACAATGAAGCTATCAAGGATTTAACAAAGTATTTTGTATAGGGGGATCTGATGGCCCCAAAACTTGTTGCTGTGCTTAGTATTTGGCATGCAGTGTCACCCTCTTCATGCAGTAGCTACTTGGTATCTCTGAAGTGCTTATTTGCTGTCATGTTACTGCTATGTGCATAGTAAAATGCTATATAGGACATAGCATAATCTTGTTTGATATTATGATCCTGTAATTTGCTTTAAAAAGATTAATCTTGTAAATACTGTAAAGTTATATTAGTAGTTGCAGTAAGCTGTTTAAGATTTATGCAGCAGCATTATTTATATTTATAGTCAGTGACCTTGATACCTTCTACTTAGAGTTGAGATATTTTTATGTTACTTTATTTCTTTATTTTCTTGGCCTTGGTTAAAAAAGAAAGGCACCCCAAAAAATAAACAAAAACACTGTTAGATTTTTGATTTTCAAAAGATTTCCCAAACTTTTACAAACTGTGATACACAGATTTTGGAGGTTATTTTAACACTTACTGCCATTTCATGTAGTAATTTAAATCATTAGGGCATGAGTAAGGTACACTTTAGAGAGACAGGACATTATCTATGTATTAGCCTCTGTGAAGTGCATTTTATTGTTGTATCAGTCATTCCAGAAAAAGGTTCTGAGCCTAGGAGCACAGATGAAAATATATACAATCCCTTTAAAAGGTGGAATATTTGAATTTAGCTTGCAACATAGTTGCATGAAATTATCACTCCTGTCATGTCAGCTGAAATATCAGAAATCCTATTTCTAATCCCTTCCATGTAATGTGGCACGGGGACATAGATACATATCAGCCACAAAGGGAGCCAGCACAGCCTTTCCAACAGGCTCTGCAGGCTGCCTACAATTCAATTCCCCTTCTCCAGCCTCCTCACCCGCTGGTTGAGCCTCTTGTTGCCCTTCCAACACCTAATGCACTCCTGACACAATTGAGGGAGGGCAGGAGCAGCGTGGTGAAAAATCAGACACTGCAGACAAAAACTTGACAGACTCTCTTCCTCTCAGTGCTACAATATGAACTGGCCAAGTGAAAAGTGATGGCCATTATCCTGTCTCACTGAATGACTTAAATGACTTACAGCCACATGCAGAGAAAGTTCTTTGGACTATTTCCAAGGGGGGTTTTAATTTAATTTGCATGATAAGATGTACAAGGTAGGTTTTTACAGTTTGAGGCAGCTTCATTTTCCTCTGAGTCCTGTGTAAAGTAAGGATAATTTCACCGAAGTCATTGGAGTAACTTCATTATGAAATGGATGTTGGGAGAGCACTTTCACAGTCCTTAGGCAACTTTCCAGTTGTTGCTCCTCAGTGCTCATAATCTCTTATTTACATCTTCCCTGAGGCTGAGGGTTCTGCTGGGCACTCATCCAGCACTGCACATCTCAGGAAAGATGGCTCCTGATGGATTGCTCATTGTTGTACAGGACAGACCCTGAGTCAACAGCCAGCAGTCTCAGGCACCCAAGCAACTTCTGTATTGACAACAATCTGGAAAATGTAGGTGTTCTAATAAGCACAGTATTTACAGGCTTTACAAGTATTTACAGTATTGTATTTACATCTTTCCAAAGGCTGCCTCAGGTTCCTTTGAACGCTTTGTCTTTGACATTCCAGGCTAGTACCTCTATGCTGGGATGCTGGCCATGCATCTCTTTCTTTGCTTTGTCACAGATCTTGACTTGAGATACTTTTCTCTCTGAAATTTTTGCTAAAATGGATTAACTCCAGTGAAATGTTTCAATTCAGAGAACTGATTTCTTGAAGAATTCTCAGCAAGTTCTTTACAAAAGCTCTGACAAAAGCAACTACTCTCTGCCTCCCTATCCCAGTGACTCCTGCAAACTCAAAAGCATATCCATGGGCTTGAGAAGAGCAGCTGTAAGAGCAGAAGCAGCCAGAGATTAAATATAAGCAGAGAGGAGATGGAGCAAGATCCATGTACTTCTGTAATTGTTGTATCACATGGGAACTTGAGGTACCAAGCCTGGCTATATTCCCTGTTGTGTGCTACAGCTTCTGGAGCCTGACCTGACCAGTAAATCTTTTAATTATTTACAATTGGGCCATGCTTTTATACATGTCCAAAAGCCAGGAGAAGGCTGCTTGGACCCACTCACTAGTTGCTGTCAGTGTGTACAGCTGTTAGAAAGCACACATGGAGCAGCCAGGAAGTATGACTTGAGAGGCAACAAAAGATGCTGCTTGTCTTGTACTTATACCTAGTGTAGATAAGATACTGTAAATAATGGCAAGCAAAAAAAAAAAATTCAGGTTGTTGCCAGTGCAAAGTAACAGAAAATGCTT
>VZTT01021809.1:5167-17455 GCA_013400855.1 Buphagus erythrorhynchus
GCTGTGCAATTGCATGGCATTTGGCAAGCAAGAAGCACAGTCCCTACAATGCTGAGGATATCTTAGTTATGATGCTCCTATCCTAGATCATCCAGGATGTGTGTGTCATATTTATATCTGAAATGCTTCCTCTGAAGAACCAAACTGCTATTTTAATTACCTAATGCAAATTCCCCCCCAGTCAAAAACAAAAACAAACTAACCTCTCAGATGCAGATAATAAGAACAAATCAATAATGCCATTGTAAAACAGTACTACCTTCGGTAGACAGCTGCACAAGTAAATAGGTCCATTTGTTTTGAAATCCTTCCTGAACATCATGACTCATCTTCTGGTTCTATTTTGGGCTCTGTCGTGTGTGTGTGTGCGTGTGTGTGTGTGTGTGGCTGAGGTCACACAAGCCCAGTAATCCAAGCAACTGAAGCAGTGTGTGTTGTCAAAAAGAATAGTTTATTACGTGGATTTGCTGTATAGAAATGTCTTTTCATGCTCTGCCTGTTTATAAAAAGATATGAGCAATAATCTACCTTGTCTGCAATGACTTAAACCTTCTTACTCAGAATTGGAATGAGCTTCAAATTCCTTCTTTAGGTAACATCAAATCTAGCCCTTTATTTTCAGGGAAATCAGGTAAAACCAGTTAAGAGGATTTTTGATTTCATCTGGAAAGCAGTGTGGGAGGCATNAT
The DNA here is from genome assembly GCA_013400855.1 of Buphagus erythrorhynchus. Lineage (NCBI taxonomy): Eukaryota > Metazoa > Chordata > Aves > Passeriformes > Sturnidae > Buphagus > Buphagus erythrorhynchus. Next base: position 5,857 of record VZTT01021809.1, read on the forward strand.
AGTTTCACTTTGTGACCGGACCTTTTCTTTTAGTCATGCAGCAATTACAATATTAAGTAGATATAATAATGAATATCACATTGTTAGCTTGTGTACCACATAGCAGCCTTGTGAATCTATGAAAGCATGGAGCATCCCTCATACAATGACAAAAAAAAAAAAAGNTGGGAGGGATCAGAGAAATAATATATATTTAAAATAGAAATAGATTTCTAGGTTTAGATAGTAGCTTTTGCTGTAATAATGCCCTCAGGAGACTAAAAGGGTCACTTTTTATGCATTCATCCTCTAATTAGGAAAAGTCAGTACATGTGCAGTTGAAAAGCACGATCCTGAGTGCTTTTTTAGTTTGGGTGTTAAATGTAAGGGCTGCAAAGAGTGCAGAGTACTAATGTTCAGTGGCTGGGACATCTGCATGGAGATGTCAGGCTGGGGCTCGTTCAGGGCTCATGATGAATCATCTGTGGCTGGCAGAGAGTGCTGCTCAGCAGAATGAGCAAACCCTCCTGGCCAGAGCCTCACCCACATGGAGAGAGCAGATGTGTCGTGAAAGGAGAGACAGGACACGCTGCCATTCACACAGAAAATGCTGTGTTTTCTCCAGTTTTTAAGATTTTCATTTGCCCCTTTGAGAGCTGGGAATATTGGTGTACTTTAATACAAACCTCTGGATGAAATGATGATAGGCTCTTAAAGTCAGGGAGAAGAGTAGAGCTCCACTAGTTTCAACTGAGTACTGTCAATGTGCACTGACTGCTTCAAAGCAGTCCTTGGTTTTAGATTTGACAGTTTTGGAATTCCAGGCACAATATTGTGTTACAAACATGAAGAAAATAAAGCCTGTGAGCCATACTATGCAGTAAAAATTCTGGGGCAGTTTGTGTCTGCCTCAGATCTTAACTTTCAAAGAAAACTTGGTTGGCAGTTTGGTTTGGGGGTTTTGCTGCGGCTGCTGCTATTATCTGTTTAATTTTTGACTTTTTATTTTATTCTTTTTCCACAGAACCCCAAAGCCCTTCCCTGTATGGAGAACTACTACATTTTCTAGCTTAATTAGGATGGAAATAAGTGTTCTTTAAAACACTAGGATTTCAAGATCCATTAGGGGGCTTCATCAGACTGACAAAAAATCATCTCTAGGTTTAATTCTTTTGACTAGTGTTCTGGAAATAATGTCCAATGGGAAGAAAGTCAACTTATGACTTGGAACATCAGGCCCAGCACTTCATCTGCTCTCTGACCTCTTTCACCGTTTCATCCAGGACTTGCTGTAATGGGCATCCTGATCCTACCATAGCAAAGCTTTGAAAAAACAGAAATGATTGACAATCAACAGTAAAATAACCAATACAAGCTTTATAAAGGGTTTTGAGCACAAGGCCATCTGGGCACCTTGGAGTCAGCAGATAATGTAGAAAAAAGTATTTTTCAAACAGTAGCATAAAGTTCCTTATGTTTCTTTTTCTCTTACTACATATAACCAGTATACTTTATAGTGGATGGCTTTAAAACCCTGCAAGACGTTTTCAGACTAACTAATAAAGCAAGTGAAGAAATAGTGGTTGTATTTTTCTAATCAATGGTCCAGAGAAGAAGTCTAACCATTTCTTGAAGGAAAGCTGATATTTGCAAAAGATTTATGCTCCACATAAACTCCCATCTCTGCCACATACAAGTGAATGTATGAGTGCTGTCTTCCAAATTCTGTGAGATTTGTCTCATATATAATTGTTACAAGAGACTCTAGTATCTTGAATAGTTATGGTAAGAAACTTATCAAGAAGTCTAAACAGACAGCAAAGCCTAGTAAATTCTCATTAGAGCAGCATATGTTGCTATCAAACTAGAGGTATTAAACGTACCTATGTTGATTCATCTGGAGCAAAGTGACCTCTGCAGCATTCACAGCAGCATTCTAAGAAGGCAAATGTGTGAAATATCCAACTGATTATTGTTGTCTTCATTTTGTGGTTGTAGTACTGAGATTACATGCTAATGCAACAAGGATATTTGTCTTACATTAAGTCAGCTGGATAACTTCTTTTACATGTAGGAGCTCATTGGCTTGTGGGTTCACTTGCTATGATTCTCCAAAGTGTAGTCTTCACAGCAAAATGACTGTCTGGTATCAGTAAATACTGCTTTAAAATAAAAAATTAGAAAGAATATACGTCTTCCGAAGTACAAAAAAAGATCAAAATTACCTTGCCTAAATTCATGTCTACCAGGCCCAAGATGTACAGACAAACTTGTGTTTATGGCACAGATATAAAATATAAATTTTATAAAGATATAAAACTCTAATAAGGTAAGCCATTAGGAGCTTTTGCTTTGGCTTTTGGTGAGGTTTGCTTTCAGTCCAGACCATAGTGCTTGCCTACATCATGGCAAAGCTCTGGCATTTTAATTAACGCAAATCATAGACAAGTTGCAACACATGACAACGAGCAATGGAAGCATAAACTACTGTTGTTGGCTGTTGCCCTGTGCTATAGAAATTTGGAAGCTGCAGTACAAAGAAATGTGCTGAATTCTATATGAAAGTGAAAAAGTAGAGATTTTTTTTCAGAAATATTGGATGTCAGTTAATAGGTTCACTTTTCTCTCAAGGGAGAATAGATTTTTCTTCTGTAAAGATTTCTTTTATTTCCTCACAGTGCCCAGAACTATAAATTTCATGCAAGGGAGTTGGTTGGAATTTACAAATGACTATAGCCTTTTATTGTGTTTTATGCACTTGTCAAACTAGAATGGCTACTGTAACTGAAGTAATATAGTAATCATTTTCTACACAATTTGATTTAGGGAAATCTAATGTCTGATGAGAACTTATTACAGGATTGAGCATTAATATTATTTTCTGCTCTTTTCTGGTTTAGTATCTCCCTTCAAACACAAGGTTCATTGACATTCTCCCAGTCATCCTCAAGGTTATTAATTACGTGATCATTACTGCCTACCTTCAACTCACTTTTGGGGAATTTCCAGTCTCAGGCAGTTACAGATTTGAAAAGTCCTTCAACAATTTAAAAGTTTTTCAAAAATATATAATACTTCTTCAGCAGTATCCAAAGCTCTGGGTGATATTGAGACACCCTGTTGCCCCACATGAGGAGCTGCAGTGATAACCCCCAAAAGCACAGCTGTGCCTTTGCTCCACATCACTGATGGTAAGTGAAGTTTCCAAGTTTGCTATGGGCCTTCACACCACTCTTATCTTTTTGATATGTGACTTCTATTCCAATACACTTAAAGCTATTTCTTGAGATGGATTTGTGCTAAAAATAAGGACAATTGAACCCAAATGTGCCAGAACTCTATAGGTTTGATTTGCAGGGAACGTACCTTTCTGCACTTCTGTGATTTTAAGATGAAGTCTCCTGACATTTGCTGTTTAAGTAAATGACTTTTCTCTTGAAGACTGGTGATTGTAAGACTGTCTACTTTCATTTACGTGAAAGCTCTAGGCCTTTAACTGCATGGCAAAGTTTGGAAAGTTATTCTGAGTTCACTTTACATTTTTGGAAACAAAAACAGAAGTCTTCAAACTAAAAAGGAAATTAGGATTCAGGACTGTTTGGTTTTTTTTCTTAATAAGAATGTTTTTTGTCTGGCGGAGTTTAGGGCTCTTTTGAGGCTCTGGATTTCATATTTTCTTTTTGGATTGTCACACATTTTCTAAACACAGACCTTTTGCACTTGGCAAGAGAGAACATTGCCTCTACTGTCATTTTTGTCACTGTGGTCAGTGAAACAACAGTGAAAACTGTTGAAAATTTCTTTGAAGATCTCTTAGATCACTACTTCTTAATAAGTCAGGCTGTAATTATAAGAGTTAGCATAAAATATGGATTAACCAGATAACCCAGGGATCCCTTTGTGAACATCAATGACATTAGATCTTTCAGAAACTGAATGAAATGAAAATACGTTAGGTTTGTCAGATTAGCTCTTTGCTCTTGACCAAAAATACCCTACCTATAACAATGTAAGTATTTTTAAGTATTAAAACCTAGGGTACAGATATCTGACAGAAAAAAAACAGTAAGGTGCTGGAAGGAAAGGAAATCTGAGAAAATCCAAGTAGCTCTCTTCAGCATTATCAATATCAGAGCTGATTAACACGAAGTCAGAGCTCTTGTTGCTGACACAAGGCAAAGAGAGGCTGCCATGTTGCAATAAAATAAATTTCTGCTCCAAGGGATTTTTTAGCTGGAGATGTTTCACTACTTCACAGAAATAAAGCAGTGGGAAGTGCAAAATACCACACTATATAAACACTCTCCAGTTTTAGTAACTTCTGACAGACTCCCTGTAATAATTTTCTACAACTTCCCTCATCCTAATCACTAAACTTTGAATGCCACAAGTAGGTGGGAGATGTCTCCTGGATGGGGCAAGAGGGAGAAAGGACCCCAACCTGCTCCAAAAACGTCAAAGAGGGAAAATTCCAAGTTTGGAGTGGAATTCCTCTATCAGAGTTATCAACCAGAATGAAATTAATATTAAAGAATGCCTGAGTTTGACTCTGCAGGCTAACCCTTAGGGCATGTAATTGGTAGAGAAAAGACTTTGTTTAAGATGCATGGGGATATGTGAATGTATTATGCCACCCCTGAATTTTAAAAATAATTGTTATATTAATAAACACCAAACCAAATAAAAGTAGGTTTTGCACTTTCATATCAGTTCCTTACTTCCTAGATTACAAGACAGGTCTATTTCATCTCTGATATCATTTTAGCCCTCTAACCATGAAGTTTTAGAATACAGCACAGATTTTTGGGGTTAGAAGCTTACATTTGAGGTACTATTCCTTCTTTGTCAAACCAACACTGAGGCTTTATCTCCTCCAGTGCTTTGTCCCAGCTCCAGGCAGCATGTCATGGCAAAGCTTACCTTGTATTGGCAACGAGTCCACGCTGCTGAAGGGTAGCAAGGGGACTATTCTGTTTCAACCACTGTCATTCTAAGCTTTCCCCGAATTTCTTTGCCTTCTTGCAGACTCCAGGAACAGCAGGGTTTCTCAGCCTCACCAGTAGCTGGCTGCCACTTCATAATACCAAGAGCGTTTCCAAACAGTATATTCAACAAGTACAAACAGCCTCATTTCAGTATTAAATTACTGCTAGCTGGTAGCTGGACAGTAACCAAGCCATGGCAATGCAGGAAAGACATAGACTTAACAGTTCATGACTTTCTCATTCATCTTGGCAGATATTTTCTCATATTTTTTTTTAACAATCATTAAGTGTATAGTGCAACACAATGTAATCTAAACATTTCTTCCTCATAAAGTTTAAATCTTCACCAACAACTCAGTTACCACTCATTTGAACTCAGCAGACTGTTTGTTGAAGCAGCAGAAGCAAATGCAGATTTTATAGTCTAACTGTAACAATGTTTGTCATGCACTAGAAAATCACTTATAAATGGTTTTTCCATAAGCCTTTCTGTCTTGGAGTGCAGAGGGTTTACGTGGTTCAGTAGGCTTTGAAGGTCAGACCTATGTAATTATTCCATTAAAAATCAAAATACATTGAAGATTTTCCTTCTCTCCATTTCATAATTATTTTTACCTTTTAATTCTAGAAGTTTTTTCCTCATATTTCCTGTGTTGTTTTCCCCTCCTCCTATTCACTTCCCTGTTTTCCAACCCCCTTTCCTGTGTAATTCAAGTTTTGATTATCTAGTCAGACTTGTTCTTACAATGGACTTAAGCTGGAATTGTAGAAAAATGTTTGCTCACTTCTCATAAATAGAAAATGGCCAAGAAGCATGCATACTACTTGTGACCAGAAAATAATTGAAATTATAACAAACTTATATTTCTTATAATTTCAATGATAAGAATTGAAATTCTTATAAGAGAACACAACACTCCAGGCTATCCTTACAGGTGGGACAAGGAAAGTTTTTGAAGGAAAACTCTCATTGCAGTGCTGAGAAGAAAATGTTGAGACATTAACATTCAAGAGGTATTGGTGATGGGAAAGGAAATATTTTGTTAAACAGTAAATCTAAAGAGCGTATTGGTGGAAATGTAAAGAAGGGGACAACAGGGAGAACAGTATCATGCTTCATGAAAAAATATCACCTGTCCCTCTGAAGACAGTCTGCACCTGGGACATCTCACCAGCACTGCACTTTCATCCTCTTTCCCTAGTCACCTTTTTCTTGCTCAGTCTGGATATAGCATTGTGCAGAAATAAGAAACAAACTGGGCTCACTATGCCAGAACAACCAGTTCACCAGAAATTCAAGGGAAAATTATGAGGGAGGAAAAGAAGGAAGGAGCTCAGGATATAATGAAACCGATTTACAAAGGGACAAGTGGAATAGTAATATCAACATTCCTTACTGTTAATGAATGGTGGCCAGCAGGCTGATTTAAAACAACTATTTTTCTAAAGTCACTTTTACAGCTAGAAAGGGTCTGCTATGTATTAATCTACACCTACCTTTGAAATATGCTGCTAATCCTGCAACACACATACAAGGACCATTCATTGTTTCACCATTTAAATAAACAAGAGGGGGCTTTAGTCAATGGATAAAGTCCCAGTATCTTTGTCTCAATTGATCCATGTGCTATAACCAGAAAATAGAATTTTTAGTGTGTTATAAATATGTTTAGCTTATTTGCTCTTTTATTTTCAAAAAATATCTTAGTGCACTCTGCATGAATAGATATGAAAGCTGCAGAAAAACAAAGTGGTTTTCCAACAGAAGTCATAAATAGTAAATTATGTAGAAAGCAGCCACTAATTCTAACATTTGAAAAAAAAGGTTGGTACTGAAAGGTGCTGGGGTTTTTTTTGGTTTTTGTTTTTGGTTTTTTTTTTTGCAAAGACAGGTACTTGTTACTTACAGACCTGATGCTGAATCAGTGTAAAACTTTAGGAGGGATATTTTTAAAAACTCCTGGTGGAACTGAGGAGCAAAGGTGACTAAACTACAAAGTGCTCACAAGGACTGGAAAAGTGAACAGCTCGCAGAGGACCCTGCGGCAATACCAGCACTGCCTTTGTAATCCAGGAGAGACAGAGCCACTGGGGAGATCATTATGCAGGGGTTACTATTCAAAAGCTTCACAACACCTTATAAAGAAGTAGCAAAACAAAACTATGGCAGAGACAGATCTCTAGGACCTCAGCACAGTAGGCATTGCCTCAAAAATAGGTAATCCTTGCTTTCCCAATCCCCTAAGAGATCAATTATGGAATTTTTTTGAATAATAAAACATAAGTCAAATTTCAGTCTCAGCTGCTACCTTACCTTATACTTAAATTCAGTCCTCAGAAAGCTTAGCTTATTGCAGAGGCAATGGGGCATAGAGAGTCAGAGAAATTTATAGCTTACAGGTTATAATTTTTATATAGCTTATAGTGCCCTAACTTGGCATGAATAATGTAGGTACTTTGCACAGAAATGCTTTAAAAATCTTCTGGTTACAGTGATGGTGGTGTTACTGGTTTTGGGCACATAATTTCCATCCCATCGTTTTTAGATGATCTAACTTTGCTGCTGCAGAGACTCTAACTCTGGAGGGTGGTTTGGTGTGGGGAGTCCCAGGCTGGCAATGGCTCTCGGGCTGGTGCTCCCCACTGCCAACAGTCCACTGCTGCCCAGGGCCACCTGGCATGGGCTACACAAGTACCACATCACCCAACCTGAAGCTCCCCTCAGAAAGGAACATTTACACGAGTTGCTGCTCTAGGACAAGCTTTTAACTGGTGCTATTTCTTTGTAGTTGATACACTTGCTTTTTTTTAACCTCCCACAAGAAGAAGTCCTTTTTCTGCAGGACTTCCAGATTCCTGGTTCTACCTCCAGCTTTTCCCAAATGGTTAGTGCTGGAGCATGCTGGTTGCTCATTTAACAGTGAGGCAGCATGTGAGAAATGGGAAAGCACTTTCTGCATCCTTTGATACATGGAGCTTTTCCCTCACTCTGCTATGCTAAGATACTAACATAGCATGCAGCCTCTCCTACTATTTTTGCAAGCAATATTTGAAAGCAATGTATGTAGAAACAGGTCCTGGGCCATGAAGTAAATTTAGAGTGAGAAAGGTGCAATATGAATACACAGCTTGTTTTCTAGAACACGCCTCTTCTTGCTGTGAAGAATGGCTTGCAGAATGGCTGGGCTTGCACATAGTTGCTAGAAGGGAAATGTGTACCATGGCATGCTTGGATTTCCTTTTTTTTTTTCCTTTAAGGAGGGTTTCTATTCACCTTGACAGAAGAGAGAGAACACTGTGGGCCACAAGCCCTGTCACCCTGCAGCAGCTGGGCTGGGAGGCCAGTGTGACAGCACAGCAAGGGCTCCCTGCCCCAACTCCATGGGCACCTGGACTCCAGCTCATGCCCAGGCACAAATCCTTCAGAGCCAGGGTGTGGGATTATGGGTTTTTTTGGAAACGAAACTGTAAATGAAAACTTCAGCTACTAAGTCAATCATCATAAATCTCATAAAGTTTTCCAGAAGTTTTCTAGATGAAGTATAGATGTATGCGGAGGTTCACATTAAAAAGCAAATTGACTATTTAGACCTTCTTTATTAGTAATGCATTACCAAAACACTGTTTGCAGATTTTGATAATTAAAGCAAGTCAGATCATGCAGAATATCAGAATGGTATCTGAAAGGTTAACATTCAGTAGTGAGATTATCAGAAACAGCCAGAACTGGCAGTTTTATAGCATCCTAGAAAATATACCTTTACTTTGCTCAGCAGCATTTCAGAACCTTCATATATCAATTGTCCCAGAAGGAAAGTGTGAACATTATTGTTTTGTCTAAACAAAACAACTCTGTTCCAATAAACTTTCTGTCTAAAATTAATTGGGCTAAAATAACATGACAGAATCAATGTGTCCTTAACATTAGTGTGATGTTCATTTGTTTTTGTTTGCATCTATACACTGACAAACATTTATGGAATGTGGAGTCCATTTGAAGTTCCATGGGTTTGGAGCCTATTCAGTAATTCAGTATTATAAAAATACGTGTGATTTATGACCAGTACTTGAAATAATACTTCAGAAATATTGGTAAAGGTCAAATTCTTATATGTCCCTATTCCCTCTTGTTTTCTATGGAAAATGTCAGTAAATGTTGCTGAAGTCCCAGGGTGGTATATATGGGTCCACTCGTGTCATTGCACAGATCTTTCAAACTTATCACTGAGCAAATAATTTTTTGGAGGTCACTGTGGTTTATGAGGAAGCTATGCCAATTCTAACCAGCCTATATTAAGCTCAACAGAGTGCAAGGCATTTTCTTTTGCATTACAGCTAAAATCTCATAACCACCTCTATCCAAAAGAAATATGAGCTTCTAACAGCTTTGAGGCAAAACCTCATAATAATAACTTTTTTTATGTAGCATTTTTCATTTCAGGATTTCACGAAGCACTTTGATTCATGGAATTACTTTCAAGCTGAGAGAAATCATTATTTTGGCCTCCTGCAAAACACAGACCTGTAGTTCTTGTACAGTGCCTTGTAACTTGGGACCACTGTAGTAACCTTGAGAAACCCCCATCAGACAGGTTATAGCAGTCTTATTTTGAAAAGAAGGAAATTGTGGTATTCAGTTAACTGGCTGACTCTCAGAACACACAGCAAGAAGTGGCAGTCCTCAAAATAAATTCAGACGAATCCAGGAATTACTTGTTTTACCAGCTGCTAAATGCTTAGCTATTTTCAGACACGCATTCCATGGGGGAAAAACAAGCTTTGAGCAGTCTTTTCTTTAAGTCTCAAGGACTTGTGCAAACAGAACTCACTGTCTCTAACTGAAAGCTTAAAAGCAGTAATAGAAACATACTGTTAATAATTTTGGGGTTTCATTAAGGAATTTGGAGTTACAATGTAACATAGAGGAGGTCCAGTTTCTCTTCTTCATATACCAGTAACAAGCCTGGTGGTGATGCAAAGATAAGCAGTGCTTTAAGGAGATTTTATTACATTTCTTTACCATGAAAAAATGAGGAAATAGTAATTAAAAAGAGATATATCAAAAGGCAGCAAAAGAAATTGGAGATTTAACATTGTTTATTTTCCATGTTGGTAAAGGGCACTTGCTATTGTTTTCAAGATGCACTAATGAGTAGAGCTGTGTGGATAAAGATGGAGCAATTCAAACAGAATAACAGGTACAAAGGGGCTATTCCTTTAAAAAAAATCTAATGGGAATGATTAAATTATAAGGTCTCTTTTTATTTACAATGATGACTTTCTGAGATGCAGGGCAAGATATGCTATTCAAAGTTAAGATCAATGTAACACGGTTAACAGATCCAATTTATGGCTAAAGTTACTGGATTGTTCACTTGTTATAGGAAAAAACATTAACATCAACTCAAGTTGCATGTACATCTTTTAGACTCGGTTTTAGATGCTAGGGCTAATAGCTCCATAAAATATTTAATAATCCCAACTCTGCCAAATTCTTATTTTAAGCCTTTATAAGTTTCCATACAGTCTTTTTTAAAAGAGTTGCATGAATGTGTTTTTTAGTGGGGTTTTTTACATCTACCTTCCATTTGTAAAGTTTATTTTAGATGTTGTTGCTTCATCAAATCACAGAATTTTAAATACTTGAAGCCAGTGATAAGTCTAGGGCTTGTAGGGACCATCATTTCCTATAGAAAAGTCTTCACTCTTTGGGGAGAGCTATTATTTCATTAATATGAACATATTTTTTGCTTTAAATCAGTACCAAAATGATCCACTTAATTATGAAAGATAATTTCTTTCTCTAGCCGTGCACTATAACCTTTTATCTATTTAGAATTCTGAGAAGTGTTTGTTAGGCTTTGAGTTAGGTCCTGGGTATTGACTGAAAGACTACATCCTGTTAAAGGATGTCTTTCATTGTAGCACTAAGTGGATGAAAAGGGGTGTTCAAACAGGGTCACCTTGTTGTATAGCTGGTTTCTCATCATTCCAGAAGAGACTTTCCCAGCTTTGCTGAAAAAGCCAAGGAAGCTATCTTGGTTTAATTTGATTTCCTGGCCAACGCACCAATAATGTTATAGTTTTAATTTGACAATTTAAATACACTAATTTTCTACTGTGAGACAGAACCAGGAGCAAAAGCAAGGCAGGCCTAAAACTTAAAAGGGTATAAAAAGAAATTTATTAACTACAAAAAGAAAAAAAGAAAACAGTAAATTCAGAATGAGATCTTCAGACCACTCCCTCCTTCCTCTTCCATTCCTTCTTAACAACATACAAAGACATTTCAGTCAGTTCCCCACTTAAATAATCTTATTCATTTCACTTCAGAGAGAGAAGCTTCCTCTTGTTTGGCTATAGGGATTCCTTTCCCAAGAGGGGAAGGAAACAGTTTTCCTTGGACTTCACTTTCACGAATAGCAGCCGCCCAGGAATCTGCAATTGTGGCACTCCTCCCAACTTCACAGCCTTCCCAGAGCTGTGCTTGTGGGCCACGTCAAACTCATGAGGTATTACTTTTTAGAATGAATTGTTCCAAAGCAAAAGTTCTCTTCAGCTCTTTTCTCTCTGTTCATGCTTCATCCTATGAAAACCGAGATCCCCTTCTTTCCTCGGGCAAAGATTTTCAACAC
>VZTT01021810.1:0-10477 GCA_013400855.1 Buphagus erythrorhynchus
CCCTGTCACCTGGTGCTGCCTCAGCCAAAGCTGGAAGCCACCACAGCTGTTCCCTTGGTATTGTTGTTGCTTTTAGCCAGCATACTGCAGAGAGGAGAGGGTTGGTCATGGAGAAATGTATGGCTTAGCAGGTGCCACAGCTCAGGTATAGATGACTCACAGTGGGTTTTCTCATTCCTTGGTTAGTTTTAATGGAACAAAATTTTACTATCCCGGGCTGTGGGCATGAAAATCTGCAGCAGAGGCTCTGCAGATGCCAGCTGGTATATTCTGGACATTTGTATTTGGAGGATCAAGTAGCTTAAAGTGACATTTTCATAAATCAATTTAATTTACCCTACTTCTGTGGGAAGTCACCCAAGAATAAGGCTTAAGGAAACTTCTTATTCTACCTCAAGCATAAAATAGAATGTGTATTTCTACATTGATTCTTCTCACTGACTGCATGAAAAACTATTGACCACTCACATTAGTATAGAAGGTAGAGATTGTGTTGGGTTCAGGTAGCCTGATTATCTGACCTCCATGAAACTGGAGGAAAAAATTAAGTTTTTAAAGATTTGCTTGAATGCTTTACTTAAGAGTTTGCTGAACTTCAAATCATGCTCCAAAAAAATGTAGACTATCTGTAGACTTAATAAACATAAACATAAGGTTTATTTTGTAGACAAAATTAAGTTATTAGCAAAATTCTTTAACAGCAAAGAGTAAATTTTCCTAGTATTTAGTTCTACATAGCAGTATAGTGGCTTTTATTTAATGAGTATCTACAACTCTCAAAAGGGCACAGTTTTAAACTATTTACTCCCATTATTGACCTGTGAACTGTTATTAAAACTTGTATTTGAGTCAATGAAATGTCATCTGACTAATGAGTAAAAGTAAGAGAATATTAGTCCCAAGAGTTCTGAAGGAAATCAGTGGAGATACTGTGAAATACAGTATTACTTGTCAAGAGTAACTTTTATGGCATCTTTACTTCCCAGGGCAAGAAAATTTTTTGTTTGTATTTCCTGAATCTCAAGCAGCACTTTTAATCTTTTTAGACATTGTTTCAGTGTTGTTTTAGGCCTGATTTTGACACAATGACATCAGCATATTTCCAAGCAAATTGAGAATGAGAGATTGATTAAATAGAAATAAGTCAGTTTTCACTGAAAGCATAATTTTTCAAAAAGAGTTTACATAGGAGGTACAAACAAATATGCACAACTGTAGGTAAATGCAGATACCATTCAATGTGTTTTATTTTCCCAGATGAGTACATTAGGAAGTTATTTCAATCTTCTTATTGTCATTTACTGGAAGAATAGAATTCATTGTATTCCTATACTGCAACCAGATGTAAGCATTCATTTCAAAGGCTTGGTGAGAGACAATAATATATTTGAACATCCTTTGAAGGAAAAAAGTATTGTAAAGAAGAGTTAAAGAATCACTCTTGTATTTTGGCATCTTTCTCGTGAAGACAAGAGTTTTATCAGAGGATTTGTAACCTACAATCATTATTTTTCAAGAAACACATGTAAGTGAAATTGTTCATTCGTGAGTTATTAGGATTTTCATTCCTTTAAATTCTTTGAGAACTTGGCTTCCTCACTTATAGGTGAGGGTGATGAAGGGTATAGGATGAGTGTGACTGGGGCATGTCTGTCATGCAGGGCAGTGCCTGGTTATAAAACCAGGCAGTCTGACAGATTTGGACAGAGTGGTGCACACAGAGTCATTGAAGGAACTCAGCAGTGTCCTGCAGCATTCCACCTGGAGTCACAAGCCGTGTGTCTCAGAGCTAGCACCACTCTCCTAGTTCTACCCCAGCCTGGCACCAAATAGCAGAATGTGGCATAGATAAAAAATGCACTTTCAGTCTCCTCCAGACTGCACAGCTCCCTAGTGTTGTTTCACTGAAGCCATTCCTCAAGCCAGAGATCTCTGGGAGTGAATTACTTTATTGATTTGTCATTTTATAATCTGACAGAGTGCCGTCACATTGCTGCTTTTTAACACAGGAGACCAAAGTGACTCTGGGATCTTTGCTGGTCAGACATATTTTGCTCTTTTCTAATACTTTTCAGGGCACACATTCAACAGTGAAAGTTGTGATTTAAATGGATCTCAGGGCAGAGTTCTTTGAAGGATCATTGAGCTGCTGTTAAATGATTTTTACTTCAGCACCAGACATCAAAATCAGATTTTTTTATAATAACTGTGAAACAGGCATAGGTCTTTGTCTGAATGATAACCTCTGAGGTATAGCCTTGGGCTTTGAGCATTTGCCACACCTCTTATTCTAAAGAATTCAGAAATTTAATTAACCTTTTTTTTTTGAGATAATAAATAATGCAAGATGTAACCTTGTGCCTGCTGATACCTTTTACAAAGCATAAAGAATTGATCAGATCTATAATCCCAAGACAGTATCTAATTTTCCTAATCAACAACCCCACTTGGAAAAAACTCCCCAAATTTCTAAGAAATGTTCTAAGAAAAAAAACAGAACATTTCTAAAAGTTCCATTTGTCCTCAGAAAAGGTGGAAGATCTTTCTTTTTTCCTTTTTATCATTCTCATCCCTTTTTACATCCTGAAGCCCCTTGATCTTCCACTTAGAAAAGTGTCTTTCTATTTTTTCAAATAATACTGAACTGAGCAGATGTTACACTATGAAACTTCAACAAGATCAGAGGTAGCACTAGCTCTCATAGTGCAGAACATTTATCTGTTACAGGTTTTGTATTCCCTTAATGCAGCTTTTATTTTTAAATCACAGATCAGTTTTAGTGTCCTGAAGATCAAGATAGTCCTTGATCTTTGGCAGGCTTGCAGTGTCAAGTTGTAGTGTGCTTGAAATTACTTTGATTAATCAATAAGGGTTCTTAACATAAGAGTCTAATTTTTATCCTTGCAGACTTTTTTCAGTTTCTGACCTTCAGCTTTGAATCCTCATTAGTCTCAGGAAGGAAAACAAACCAAACCAAACCAAACAAACAAAAAACCACCCCAAAACAAAAGCCCATACCCCAAACAAACAAGGCAAAAAAAACCCAAAAAACCAAAAAAACTCAAAAACACCTCAAACCAGCTATGTTTCTCTATGTTTCTGTATTTGCCATCATTTATTTCACAAAGATGGGAGGATCTGGTTCTGGTAATTTCCTGTGAGAGTCACACTAGGAATTTTTTTAGTGCACATATTTATGCCTGTAATAATCTCAAAGTGTATTTGTTTGGAGGTTGACCCTATAGCATTAGGTAGAATTGTCTTACCATTGCATGCACTAACATCCAAGAGGGTTATTCATTATTTGCAGCAGAGAATAACAGTGTCAACGCAGTGGGAGCTTTGGGAGACACCAGTTTATTCCCACCATTTTACTGTGCAAACAAAACCTTCCATAACTTGGAAACTTCGTGGTGCTTGCTGGTGAATGGGTCATTGCAGCTCAGAGATTAATTTCCTGCCCACTTGTGGAACCCCAGAGTCCATTGATAGCAGTTTCTCATCTTTATAGACTCAAATTCTTCCAATAGGTCTTTCTCCTCAGTCGTACACCTCAGGTTTCCAGCGTCCCCCAGCACTTCCCAATGTTCCTCATTCTTTTGCAACTTGTTTCTGCAAGGCTTGCCAGGCCACATCTGCAAAATTAAAAAAGATCAGGGAGCTCAAATAAGGAATTTTAAACTGCTTGCAAAACTGAAGAAACCATGTTAACATGATCTTCTGTTTAAATTAATGAAGTCATGAGAGGTGACACAGTAATACTACTAAAATCAGGAGTTACAGACCATTTGGATGAGGTCTGGAATACGTGGGTACAACTGTGTGGTCTTCAGGATATATTTGATTTTGCCTTCAGCAGGAGCACTAAAACAAGAAGGTGAGCACTAAAAATTGCATTTCTTAGCTCCCATATGCCAGATTAGTAGAGAGCCTTTATCTGTAATTTTTCTTTAGCTTTAGATGATATGGAAAGCTTGTGGGTTTTTGTCTCTTTGGTTTTAAAAAATAAATCGTTATTACAAGTATGGACCTTATGGAATTTAAAAGTAAGGAGAATTGTTTAATATTTAGCTGTAATGCTGGGCTGTAATGTGAACCAGGAATAAGTGGGTATAATCAAAATATGAGCACTTTCTTAGCAAAATTGGGGTTTATGTTTTCTAAGGAGAGTGAGCATACCATAAAAACCCACAAGCTACCAAACAAACAAACAAACAAACAAAAAACCCAAAACCTTTGAGACTCTATCTATCAAAGCAAGATGTGGATGCTTTTCAGATTTTCATACTTAATGAAAACTACAAGCCCAATTTTTTGCTTAATTTTCAATTCATACAAGAGAAAAAAAGATCTTATAATGGAAAGCATTCCTGTTTGTTGGATAGCAGTCATTGAATAAAAATACAGTGATATATTTTAAACTTGTTTCAATTCTAACACTTAGAATAGGAAAACAATTTAAAGTGTATTGAACAAAAAAGTGCAAGTAACCTTATTTTTATTTCCTTTCAAAATCATCTCTTTTCTCTAAACCATTAGATGTCACCACAACTTTCTTGTAATGATAGGATAAGGTTTTATACCACGGGTGCTGCTTTATTATTAATAATTTGAATTAATATTTGGCATCCAATTTTATGGATGTCGATTTCTCTTTCAGTGAAATGTGAGAAGAGACTGTGGTTGTGGAAAGGTCATATGAAACCACAGTGGAAAATTAGGCGAATGCAATTGTATAGCTTATTTTATGTACTTAACTTCTCAGTTCATTGGAAACTGTGTTTTGTTGTTTGAAATTACAGTGGACCAGGCATTCAATCTATATTTGGCTGAATAAATACATCAAGGCACAAATGTGAAACATCTTTCAGCTTTTGAATAGTTTGCTTACACTTGTTTTCTGTACATTTATATATCTCATTTAGGCATCTGAATAAAGTGCTTCTTCTCTTAAGTGACAGAATGATAAAGCTACTCTGCCATTCATGCCATTAAAATCTTCAGCCTATATTTAGAGGTTGTTTGGTCTTCCCCTCACACCTCACTGTTGCCTTCCATACTTTCCACTGAATAGCACAGCTCTAGTATATTACTGTTTTCCAGTTTAATTTAGTTTGATCTGCATGGAAGAAAAACTTCGTTAAATAAGATTTCCAGAGTGATCCAGAAGAGGTGCTATTTAAATTTTGATACATGAGGCATCTAATTAATTTCATTGATCAGCGAACACTAGAAGACTCTTGTTATTTATGACATGGAAATGTCATTAGACGTGAAGGATTCTGCAGTGCACAACATTATTCTGAGCACTTTGTCAGTGTGATTCAGTTCAGAATTGTGTTCAATGGGAGTTCAGAAGGAGTATGTTATCAAAAAGTTTATTAGCAGTCAAAAATTATTTAAGTTAATTTCCATCTCTTTACCACTTTATGCACCAGCTCTATTCTTCAAGATTTACTAAAAGAATAAGAGTTGTGCTTTTTTTCTTTTCCCAGTCTAGCTGTTTTGAGAGTATGTGGGCTATGGAAAGGAATTAAAAACTAATGAAAATCTTACCCTGACTCACTAGCTGCACATTAATTAATCTTAGACTTTTCCTTAGTTAAAAGTATAGTTTGTTACAGTCAGTATCTCTGGAATTTAATCTCTATAAAAATCGCAGTCCCCTTCTTCCAAGTTGTACCAAGATTTGTTGCACAGAGAAACGAGGTGCTTTTTCAGGTTGGATCTGAAATCTTTTGACAAAAATGCTGCAGTAAGATTCCTTTAAAGACACCACCTGACTAGAAAAGAGAAATGTTAAAGAGCTTGACAAGAGAATTTTCACTGAAAACCTGAATGGTTTTAAAAATAATATCCACAGAAAATGTGGTCATATAAGAAAGGTAGAGATGACCATGGGGCAGGACCAAAGTAGGAATATCATGATAAATGATAATAAAATACCCTAAAGCATACCACTTAATTTTCTGAGTATGCCAATCTAACTGCTACAGATTTTATGCAGAGGATGCCATTGCTACAGAAACTTCTTAAACATCATCTTGAATGATCTCTTTCCAAGCTGATGAGATGAGATTGAATTTCTACTGTAGAAGTGGTAAGGAAGATATATCCTTCCACAAATCCCTTGGAGTTTTCTTATTTTTGGTTGTTTTGTCACTTAGTGGTCATATTTTTCTTTTATTTGCCTTTTTTAATGTTGCAATGTTTCCTCAGTTCACACTAAAAGGTTTATACTCTTCTGATAATTAGCTCTGTGCTTATTTGCTGCAGGGAATAAATCCATTTAGAAAACGCATACAAAACTTCTGCACTATCTGCAAAATCTAAGGAAAAAGTGAAGAAGTGGAATCAGAGAATTGAGGTTATCACAGCTACTGAAACTATAAACCAGAAGTGGGTAATGTAATAGTTGCTGCACTAGGAAAAAAAAAATGAAGTAGCTCTGAGGAATCTTAATTGGAAACAAAAAATATTAATGGAAGAGAAAAAACGGAAGAATTTCCTGTTTTACCTTAGTTTTATTTGTATTTGTTTGACAGGTTGAAAACTATTACAAATTCTCTTATGCATATTGAGGTGTGGCTAACATGTGTTCCCATGTTTGTTTTTAGACATTTTGCCTTTCTCTGGAAAATGATGTCTGTTACCACAGGAAAGATATCTTAAAAAGAGATCTCTGTGCTTTCTCCATCAGGGAGATTTCTTTTCCTAAGGAATATGTTAAGGTCACAGGACTTGCTGTTAAAATGCAATTTGTCCCAGTCTGGGTAGGATTCCTATTACTTAAACTCACAGATGCCCCCAGGGCAGCCAATGCTGCAGTCACTTTAGCCTCTCTTTGTCCATGGTGGGTTTTTACTCCCCATGTCAAAGGGAATCTTAAGTATGATTTGTCTCATTGTAGGGCAAGCATCTATAAGAGGAAAGGTGGCTGCTACCTTCCCTACAGCTTCCTGTAGTCTTGCAACTATGTATAGTAACTTTCAGTAAACAGTATTGGGTACCATCAGGAATGTCCTTGGATAAATATTTGAATTTGGAATATNAAAGGTGGCTGCTACTTTCCCTACAGCTTCCTGTAGTCTTGCAACTATGTATAGTAACTTTCAGTAAACAGTATTGGGTACCATCAGGAATGTCCTTGGATAAATATTTGAATTTGGAATATTTCAGTAAATGTTGTCACATACTTATGTAAATTTTTTGTATCTATGCTGGCAATGCAAACGCCAAGATCTCGTGAATCTTTCTGCAAATTTTTGTCTTTACATCCCCACCACACTATGTATATTTACATATTTATAACTTAATTTGTCCTTCAACATACTAGGTGGTGGCCATTGGATAGAGAAGTGTTTTATTATAGGAATATCTGTCAGTTGTAAGAGCCCTCAGTTTGTACAGAGTATATTTCATAACTGTAGATTAAAAAATTTAATCAAATATCTGGTTCCTTGGCATTCTCTAAGAAATAAATAGTCTCATCCATTCAATATTATAGAGACAGGACTTAAAAATTTCTCTTAAAGATGTCTCATTTGTCCAGGATCAATTCAGTGAAGCTTAAAATACTTAATTGAGCTTGGACTATACAAAGAACTTACTATTTTTTCAGCCTCAGTGTTTTGAGTCCCCTGAGGCTGTCCAGTTCATCTAATATCCCAGAGGATCTGTTCTATATTTCTACAAGCCCAAAAGCCACAATCCAATTGAAAAGAATATTCCAATAGAATCAAATAAGTTGTATAGTTGATGTCACAAAGAAGGAAATACAGTTATATCCCAAAGAACATCCCACTGCATCAAAGTAGGAATGACACCTGACTGACATTAATCACTCTCTCATACATCTGAAAAAGCATATAATGAACTTTGATGATTAATAACAGATATTCATGTCAATCCCTGTCCTGCAGATTTGTCACTTTGAAGAAGTGACAGATTAAATATTTATTAAAACCTTAAGAGTTTTAATGACAGTGTACAAGAATTAAGAATTACTATTGTCAGTCTTAAGAATTATTACTAATCTTTTAATTATATTGTCCTGTATGAAGGGACCTTACTTTTCCTAAATATGTTTTGTTTACATCAGAAACATGCACTTATTTTTCCTTTATTTTATCAAATTTTATTATATTTTTCTCCCAGCAGAATTCCTTCAAAGATATGTTTTCCCAGTTCTTCCACTCAGTATTATACAGAGAAACAAACTTATATTAGAGGTGAATTGGCAAATTGAAATATTGACTAAAACAAACAAAATCTCTGAAAGATTCCAGATGCTTTGTTCAGCTGAATTGGGTTTGCCTTGGGGCTTTTATTTTACAAGACAGCTGTAGTGATAGTCCTTTAATTCTTCATGCACAAATCTTCCCATTTTGAAGAGCTGAGACGACTTTCACACAGACTGATTCCATAATTCCCACTCTGTGGAACTTGTCTTGTAAACACTGTGACACTGTGAATAGATCGTTGAACAGAACGATTCTGACCTTAGCGAGTATCTGTCAAAGTGTCAGAGGAGAAAAGTTGTCCTGCCAGCACAGCTTCTGCCTGCCCACTGTGTCACTCAAACAGTGCTTTGATGCAGGACACATGAAAGGAAAGGTCCTTCACCATTCTTTTTCTCCAAAAGGCCACCACCTTTTCCTCCAAAACCCACCTGAGGTGTGAGTTTTACCCATGTCCCAGTGTCACTGTGCCTGTTGTACACACAGACTTTCCAAGACACTCAGGGGGCTGTGCCTGCCATTGTCCTTCCTGGTGGGTGCTCTGAGGTCAAGATGCATCATGGATGTCACCACTGGTTCTAGAGTTATTGGGATAGGCACCTTCTACTTGGAAAACAATTCTGTATTCCTTCTCTCAGTCCGTATCCAAACTGATAAAGGAAAAAATCAATGGGGAAAAAAAAAAAAAAAAGAAAAAAAAGAAGATAAGTTAAAGATGCATAAAAAGCACTGAAATTTAATATGTGACTTTTGCCTCCCATCTTTCAGTATGGTATTCAAAGTATTCCCTTTATATAGGAGGAAAAAAATGACAGATTTGAAATTGTCTCATGTCTGCAAACAACTTTTTATGATCTTGATTCATGAACTGTTCTGTCACATCTATTACTCTATATGCTCTGCATTTGTTTAGGTAGTGCATAGAAGTAAGGGGGTCACTTTTATTTTTTAATCCATGGAATCTATCATTGCACAGCATTTAGCACACTGCCCTTCTTTGGCACTATGGAGGGTTGTAACAAGAATCTTAGAATTTTTGTAACTGTGATTATTTCTCCTTCAAGCTTTGTTTTTCAAAAAAACTGCAGTTGACTCAACTCCTGAGATGAGAATATTCCAAAGAGACCTGTAAAATGTGATTAAAACAAAGGAGTAAAAATATTTGAGACAAAACAGAATTAAGTCCTATTCTGCTTGAAATGCTAATGGTCTTATAAAATGACTTTGATGCTTACTGTTACTTAGCCTTAGCAACAGAACTGAAGGAAAAAAATGTAATCCAAGCAATCAAAATTGTATCCCTTAAGCTACCTAAAACTCAAGATCAAACAAAGGTGGATTATGACAGGAAATGAAGAAGAAACATATGCACTTGAGAAGAAAGAAGAGCTGGGAGGGCTAGGAAATGAGGAGAGGATGAAGTAGTACCAAAAAACCTAATGAATCCTCTTTTACAGTGAGTTGTTTTATTTCTGTCTTCTAATTCGTAAGGATAACATATGAAATGAAGATATATATTTTTAAGAGCCTAAGCATATAAAAGTATATTTGATGGAAATACTATAATGGGAATCTAAAGGGATGGAAATGTCAGAAAAGTTGGCTTGGTCATAAATGAAAACTGGCTATAATGATATCTATTAGATTTAATAATTGTGACAGGATAAATCAAAGTTATAAGAAAGTGAAATACACAGAATAATTTAAAGAAAAACAATAAATTATTGTTGCCTTCCTATTATAGATTTCCAAAATAAGTGGGTTTAAAGTATAACTTAATCTTTTTTTAACAAGCAATTTAATTGTCACTCCTTGCAATGAGTACCTGCTTGAAACAAACTGCTGTCTCCAGGTGAATTACCAATCACTTTCTATCAAAGCATCTTTTAAACTGAGTTTTCTCAACTCAGTACTTAGAGCAATTAAAAAAGAGGAGTCTTACTATTTCGGATTTTTACTTCTATAAATATAGCAAGTGCTGGTACCCATGGCAGGGTGAGGTGTTGATGCCTTTTGATGCTCTAGAGGAATTCACTTAGATTCCAGAATTCCAAACAAAACTGGTGCATTTTTAAGAAAGGAATTTTATCTGAGGTACACTTTTATTTGTCTAGCTTTTTTCATTAGCATGCATGGGGGTTTTTTTTACTGAAATGAGCAATCTTTTATTATAATGATGTTAATTTAGGAAATGAAAATTGGGGAAAAGATTTCAGAGAATGAAAATCTATAATAGG
>VZTT01021811.1:0-29217 GCA_013400855.1 Buphagus erythrorhynchus
AATCTGCTTTAGTACCCAAACAGCTCATTCTGTGCTGGCCCTGCTGAGGGACCTCGAGGGCTGTGTCCAGTTCTGGNCAGGGGGAACCTGCTGGCTCTGCACAACTCCCTGACAGGAGGGGACAGCCAGGGGGGGTCGGGCTCTGCTGCCAGGGAACAGGGACAGGACAAGGGGAAAGGGCCTCAAGCTGTGCCAGGGGAGGCTCAGGTTGGACAGCAGGAGGAATTTCTGCATGGAAAGGGTGCTCAGGCCTTGGCAGGGGCTGCCCAGGGAGGTTTGGAGTGCCCATCCCTGGAGGTGTCCAAGGAAGGGCTGGAGGTGGCACTCAGTGCTCTGGGCTGGGGACAAGGTGGGCATGGGGCACAGCTTGGGCTCCATGGGCTGGGAGGGCTTTTCCAGCCTCAGGGATCCTGCATTTTATTAAAAATACTTGATTGTTAAATCCCAAATATGCTTGGCTTTAGCTTTGATGGTTAGTCCAGGACTGTATCTCTTGTAGGTCTGGTAGTCCTCAACCTGAAATGTGGAAGATGGAGAAGGACTTTTTACAAGGGTCTGGAGTGCCAGGACACAGGGAATGGCTTCCCACTGCCAGAGAGCAGGGATAGATGGGATATTGGGAAGGAATTGTTCCCTGGGAGGGTGGGCAGGCCCTGGCACAGGGTGCCCAGAGAAGCTGTGGCTGCCCCTGGATCCCTGGAAGTGTCCAAGGCCAGGTTGGACACTGGGGCTTGGAGCAGCCTGGGATGGTGGAAGGTGTCCCTGCCATGGCATGGGTGGCACTGGATGGGCTTTATGGATCCCTCCCTACCCAATTCCAAGTCCCACTCCCTCGTCCTGCATTAAAACCTCCACCTGTACTAAAGGACTTCTGTGTGCAGGATATTTCTGTTTTCATCTTCCCTTATTCCTGGTTATGTAAAATCTACCAGGACATTTTGGACATTCATAAACTGAGTATTTAAGCTTCTGAAATCCTGTGCTGCCTTTTCCAGGCAACAGAAAGTTCCAAATTAGGCACCTTGGTTTGGGTTTTGTGGGATTCTAGCAGTGCCTTAAAGTATTGCCTGTGTTCCATCCATGATAAGGAATATCACCAAGCCTTAAATACTGAACAAGTGTTTTCACGTTTAAATTTTCACAGTGATGTTTCTTTTCCTGAGTCTTATCAATTCAATCAGTGTTTGGGCTGGTGCACATTAAGAAATTGCTCTTTTGTGGCTCTCTCTTAGTAATAATTTGGTAGTTCTGCATACAGCAGGAGGGTTACAAAATCCTGGAGAGAGCCCGCAAAACTTTTCAAGTATTCCCAAATTACCAAATCTGAAGATCTGCAAAATATTAGGGTCAGTAACAATGCAAATGTAGCTGCTTTAAATTTGCCCTTTAGACTTTGGAAAAATATAATTCACCTTTTTCTTGTCCACTAAAATGTCTTACGCTGATGATGGAGGACTTTATTTCTTTCTTATCCCCTTATTTATTTTCTAACACACCCGGTTGGTCTTGACTGGTGTTTTAATTAACAACGTTTGAGATTAATGCAATATTAAATGATCTCCACTGCATTAATTTGTAAATAAACCTCAGAGTTTATTGCATGCCTGGGAGGTGTTTATGGCTTCATGTTCTGCCAGCCATTATTAATTAAAATATGCAAATGCTGTCATTTTTCTGGGAGCCTGCAGAACAAATAGGGCCGTTAGCAGGGTCCAGTTATGTGCT
The DNA here is from genome assembly GCA_013400855.1 of Buphagus erythrorhynchus. Taxonomy (NCBI): domain Eukaryota; kingdom Metazoa; phylum Chordata; class Aves; order Passeriformes; family Sturnidae; genus Buphagus; species Buphagus erythrorhynchus. Next base: position 1,726 of record VZTT01021811.1, read on the forward strand.
GAACAAGGAGCTACATGGAATTGTTGTGTACAATTTATGGAATCACTCTATGCCATTGATCTGGAAAAAAACAGGAATAGGTTGCTCTTCTCCCTTGCCTTCAGTGGTTTTCTTCTGTACAGAAGAACTTCGTGTTCTTTGCTTTTAAAGAAAGCAGGAGTTTTTAAAAGCAATGATTAACTTTCCCTCCTCTTTTTTTTTAAGGGTGTTGATTGAAGGTGGATTTTCTGTGGGAATAAGGAGAAAACTAAATCAACAACAGCCAGTCTTTGATTTTCTGACCTTCTGAGAGCCCCCTGCCTTTTTATGAGAGAATGCAGACCATAATGATACCCCTGAGACAATTTAATGTGAAGGGAGGGCAGGATGCCCTGCAGGGAAGGTAAAAGGAGCACAAAGGGCTAAAGACTGGAGCAACCATAGGATTCTGGTAATGTAGGATCAAGGACAGTCCTCAGAGATGCCAGCTCCTCACACTGTCTGCCTCCAGTGTTTGTAGCATTTTGTGTTCTTGGCTCAGATCCTGACTGTTCATATCCTCAGGCCAAGGAAATCCAAATTCCACCCACACCTCCTGACACTCAGTGCCACCCATGGAATTTATAAGCAATTTTCCCAGTTTTCCCAGTCTATCATTGATGTTGTGGATGGGAATACTGATCAGGGCTGGGAGAGCTGTACACACCCCTGCAGAACTGAGTCAGTACTAACACCACCCACTACTGCCTGGCCTTAATTTTGATGATGGATTTAATTCTTGCTTAATCCCACCCTCCATTTGGAGACTGTGTTGTCGGAACTCCATTGGCAAAATGTTCCATCAAGCAGTGGGAAAAGCCTTCACCATGGCTCAGCTGCTTTATTGATCCAGTTTCTGCTGTTCAAGAGACTTGTTGTCCTGTTGGAAAATCAGATTAAATTGCTTCAGCGTCCTTTTGTTCTGGAGAAATTCTGTTATCCATCTGCATATTGGCAGGGAACTTAAAAATAATTTGGTATTTGTGGGTTTCTGGGAATTGCACTCCACCTGCCTGGTGCATGATTTCCTGGCTCATTCCTCCATGAAGGATAGACCTTGGGTTTGCCCTCCAGCATTTTTGTTCTCTGGGAGTGCTCACAAAAAAAACCCACCAAACCCAGTGGCTTTGAGATTATTCCAGCCATTTTATACGCCAGGATGAACTTCACCAGGCTTGAAATCCAGCAGCTGATTCAAAGATGTTCTGTTTATGAACATCTTCTCTGCCTGACTCTTGCCCAGCTCTCAGCTGAAGTTTTGCCCCAGTTAATTTATTTTGGAGCTGGAACAGGGGCAGTTTTACCTCTTTGACCTTCTCAGCATCATCGCTTCTGTTTTCAAACCACTCCTCAGGTTCCTTCACCAACTTAAACATCTCTTTGTTATCCCTTGTGTTCTCTCCTCTTTCCATTCCAATTTTGCCTTGACTTTTTCTGACTGTGTCCCTATCCAGTTTTTCTTGCTCTTTCTTTAGTGCTGATCCCTTCCATCTGACTTACCCCGTGATTTTTATTTGGCTAAGCCAAGTTGTTTTCTTACTGCATTCCCTGCTCTCCCTGCACATTTAAATGGTTTGTGCTTCTGCTCTTAATTTTGGGGGGTGTTTGAGTTGGGTTTTTTGTTATTTTTCTGGGGTTTTTATCTCAAAACCTGCTTTTTTAGGTGGTCAGCTCAAAGCTACACAGCCCTTGATTATGGTCCACAGCAACAACTTGACAGGAGCAAAGTGAGGGTTGGCCCCTTCTCTTCTAGACCAGAGGAAATGGCCTCAGGTGGCACCAGGAGAGACATCAAAAGTAGTTTATTCAACTTTTGAAAGATTTTTTTTTCCACCTAATAGGTGGAATATCCTCATTTTGGTGCTGTTAATGTCTGTTCTTAAAGGTCTTACCCTGATCTTCACCCCCCCAAAAAGCAAATTATTGTAGAGGGTGAATTGCTACAGTTGGAACTCACTGGAGCATCAGCCAAAGATTGGGATTCTAATAAAATAACAGCAAGAGAGGTCTTGATAAGAAGTGGAAATGAAGAATGGGAAGAAAGGAAAATGAAAGTTCAGTCTAATCAGTGTGGAGGTGCAGAAAAATAGAAGTACATTATTAAAGCCTGAATTTCACACTCATGCTGCTGTAATATAGCTGTAATTTGATAATTAGATAATCACTAATAATTAATAGTAATTATTTTCCTGCATTCAGGATATTGTAATTTCAGGAATTCTGATGTACTCCAGCTTTATCTTGAGTAGCCCATCAATAACCAGAGTTGCCTTAGAAACAGGGATTTGTGTCATCCCTCTGGGAAATTTTCCTGAAACTTAATTCCCCAGTTTCTACATGGAAGGGAAGAGAAGAAACCTTTCCACTGACTGAATTTTATCCTTTTTTTTTTCCTTCCCTAAAGGCTTTTGATAGAGAGGGCGACCCCATCAAATACCTCATTCAGAATGGAGATCCTCAACAAGTTTTTAATCTCTCTCAAAGGTAAGTGGGAAACCCTTGGAAAACAGACTTGGAACTTGTCAGTCCAGGGAATGGAGGAGCTGAGAGAAAAGGGTTGTGCTCAGACACCTTCAGCTGCTCCTTTGAGGGGCTGTCAGCCATTAATGAGCTCTGTGAGCCAAATTCCACTCTGGGGTTTGTCACTGGCCACTGTTTATTTATTTTAAACACTTTAGGTAAGGGAAACTCACTGAGATGGAAAGATTCTGTTCAAAAGAGTGGCCAGGGATTAATTAAAACTCTTTTACCTGTCAGCTCCTGACTAATGACAGGGGCAATTTTTGCTTTAATTTCCTGACTTGTTATGGTTTAGCCTGTAGTGAAAAGTCTTTTGAGCATTGTCTAAGAGCTGTATTTTCTTTAAATTGAATTCCAACTTTAGAGAGAGAGAGATAGAGGGTTTGTTGTGAAACATAAGCACCAGATTGTTCTGTGTCTGGCCCACCACCCTTTATTTTACCTATTATTAGCTATTAATTTACCTGTTATTAACTATTATTTGCAATCCAAAGTATCCTTTTCCTTGCAGGAGGAAGGGAGGGTGGTGTGCTGACTTCCCACAATAAATGATGGGACAGAAGTAACCTGAGGCTTATTATTTCCTGGTGCAAAATAATTCTGATTTGGTGTGAGGGAAAGATTGTGAACCTAAATACCCAAACCTCCTGAGACAGGTTTATATATTCTGAGTGAGCTGTGGATGATAAATTTCCTATTTGTGGAGAATCAAATCCTTCAGGAAACAATGGGAATAAAGCCTTGAAAATGCCAGGAGGTGCTGGTGCTCTCATCCACTAGGATTGATGAACACTTGGCAGGTGAGGGATGAGGAACACCTTGGAGAGGGGATACTTTCCTTCACCAGAGTGGCCAGAGCAGGGATTGATGTTGAGCTGCTGGTGTTAGCCATAGCTTGGGATTGGAGTTTTGTAGGGACTCCTGCCCAAGTGATGCAAGCAACCCTTTCCGGGATGTGAGCAGGGTCAGCCTGACCTCCTCTGGCACCTTTGAAACTTGGATAGTCTACAAGAGTGACATGAGGGACACTCCAGAGAGGGGTTGCAGTGGTAGTAAAGAAGGATTTGTTGATTTAGAAGGTGAATAATCCAAGCTGGCTACATGAGAGATGCTCCAAAGGGGGCTTGCCATCTTAGTAAAGGACCATTTTTTGATTTCAACATGAATAATCCCACCTGGTTACATGAGAGATACTCCAAAGGGATCACTCAGTGATCACAGCACCCTTCACACCACACCATAAACTCCCTGGCAGTTCTTCACATCAGAGAGGCTTAAAACATCTGTGGAAATCCAGGCCAGCTCCTGGCATGAAGATCCTCTGGAATCTGGATCCATGTGTGGGATGTGAGCAGGGTGGCCATACCCAGAAACAAAGCAGTTAAAGGTGGTGTGTGAATGAATTCCCAACTGGAATTCCTGCTCCATCCCTTCATCCCCCTCCTCTGGGACCCTTGGGAGGCCTGACTCCCCCTGCCTCACAGCCCCCACAAATCTGAGCACGGGGTTCAGTGCTTGGCTCTGCTCCAGCACCTCATGGTAAAAAGAAGAGTTATTTGAAGTGTTTTCCCCTTCCTGTTCCTTTGGAAAAGGCTTTGTGCCAAGTTTCCTTCAGCCTTTTTTCTGGATACTGAAATGTGTTGATCGATTAAAGGAGGATTACTATTAAATAAAACATCTTTAATGTGGGTGGTGTAAGGCTACAGGAATTTATCTCAGTTTTGGATGCTTGAAGGCCAAGGCAGAACCCATGACCAGGATTCTCTCTCCCTTTTTCTGGATTCTTGTTTTCCTTCCTGGAGCATGCAGTTAACCCCAGTGTAATTCCTGCTGAGCAGCACGAGGACTGGATACTCTGAATTCTACATCTCCCTACTCCATCTTTTTCCTCCTCAATCCGAGGGTTGGGAGATGGTTTTGTTCTCCCCTCTCTGGCTCTGGAACCTGAGCACCACCTCTGGTAATTCCCTACCTCCTTATGTTTCCTGGAAAGAGTGAGGCTGGAAAGCTGGAGTGTTAAAGGACTAAGAGTCCTGGGGGAAAACACAGGGTATTGATAACCAGTGTCCTATAATTTAGGGTATTTATAATTTAGGACATTTATAATTTAACCTGTCTTTTGAATCATGTTCATCTATTGAAACAGAAAGTGTAATTTTTCAGGGGTAGGAAGGAGATAAAAAAGGAGATATGATAGAATATTGGAGAAGTGGACATGGATTCATGCAGTGTTTGATGTCAATATTCTATTCTCAGCTCCACTTTAATATATGTATTTTAATTAATAATTTATCACTTAGGTCTTTTATGTTTTATTTACTCTTTCTTCCCCCTAAATTTTTTTTTTGTTTGTATTTTCTTGCAGTGTTTTGAACAAATGCTGAAAAATAGATATTTCTATATAACAAATTGTTTCATTTGTCAGCAGTTACAGGAATTTGCAGTGCTTTCAAACATTGTTTAATGTGGCTTTCAATTAACCCTTCTTTTGTTGTCCTTTTAAAACAGGCTTCAATAATCACAAGATTTGAAATCCCTGGCAGTGTCCAAGGCCAGGCTGGACAGGGCCTTGGAGCAACCTGGGGTAGTGGAAGGTGTCCCTGCCCATGGCAGGGGGTGGTGCTGGATGAGCCTTAAGGTCCCTCCCAACCCAAAACACTCTGGGATTTGTTTTCCCCCACCCTTGTGCCTGTAGTAATATTTAATTATTAGGGGATACTCACAGGCCTTACTCTGAAGTTACTCAAAGTGTAACTTCCCCCAGTAGCCTCTCCCTAAGGAGACTCACCCTGTGAGTCTGTGTGTGTTGTATTCCCAGAGTTTCCTGCTCAGTCCTGCTGTTTATCAGGACTCCTCAGTGATTAATGCCCGGCTTGTCCTTCTCTCTTCTCATTTATTGCAGCATTAATAGTAAAAATACTAAATAAATATGTTTTGATAATTAAATAAATAGCTAAAGTGCAGCAGGAGCAAATCAGGGTGCTGTGTTCAGTGGAGCTCTAGCTTTTGTAGTCTTACTAGGCTGATGTTTTAATCCTTGATTATTCCTGTATCCAAGTGGAGAGCATTAGGAATTGGCTTATGGTTTTTCTTGGCCTTCACCCACAGAAAGCCCAAAAGCTCCTACAAAGAAGAGCCGTGGTGTCAGCAAGGTGCTGATAGACCTCTGGTTTTGTTTTGTTCCCAGCTCTGGCCTGCTGGCCTTGGGAAAGCCCCTGGACAGAGAGAGCACCGACCGCTACATCCTGATCGTCACGGCCTCGGACGGCCGACCGGACGGGGTGAGTGTCCTGGGGACCTGCACAGCACCGGCCACCCCACCTGCTGCCTGCCTGTGTGCTTTTCATGCATCCACCAAACCTCTCAGACACTTCTCCTTCGGGTGCTGTGCGTGAAGCCTGCGTGGCACTGCCTTTGATCATGGACAAAAGGGATTTTGCTGCTGCTTTGTGTTATACGCAGCCAAGGGTTTGTGTATTTACAGATGTTCACCGATTTCTTCTCTATTCGCTACCTGCTCCTCTTCGTCCCTTCTGCCAGATGTGGAAACTGAATTAGTGATTTGTACTTTATCCAGCTCTTTTCCACAACTGACTGTCCAGCTCTCCAGAAAAGTCTTGAAAAAATCCCACTTCTCTTTCAAAAAAAGCAATTTTTTTATCAGGAGCCATCTCCAAGTCTTCCATGTTTGCACCAATCCATGGCCCCACAACCAACCCCACCAACAGCTGCTCACACTTGTGTTTAATATAACAAAACAGGGATTTTTTTCAATTCTCCTATTAATTTTTTTTTTTAATTCAATTTTCCTGTGAAATTAAAAAAAAATCAATTTTCCTATTAAAAAAACATTTCCTAAAATGCTGGACTATTTAAGGATACGTGTTTATTGATCAAGCAGAGGCAATGGAATAATTTTTCCTGAAAGTTTGCAGCTGGATTGTGCAAGGTACCTGGGAATGCAGCAGCTCTTCCATAAGAGCATAATAGCATCGGTGGGGGAGAAATCTCTGTACATCTGACCTTATGTATAAGAGCAGATCTAAAATAATATCTCTAATAATTAATAAATAACAAGAATGCATTATCTGGGCTATTCCAGAAGGATTTGAGATTGAAACAGAGACATTGCTACATTGCTACAGAGTGAAAATTCTGAGGTTTGGGCCTGTGCTCATTGTTGCAGAAGAAAATCTTGTTTATTTCTTCTACTGCCTACTCTCTTCATCTTCTTCACCTAACAAGCTTTGCCTTCCTGCTCAGGATTTATTCTGAATTTCCACACACACCCAAAAATATCAAGGAAGCCTTTATACAATTTAGTGGCAACATGGAGGAATTATAACAGAGTCTCCACCTTTTCCATGAAAAATCTGGTTACAGTTTTTGTGGTAATTCATCTTAAAACTTGTGGGTTTGTTCTTCATGAACTGCTCTCACAGCTGTGAGTTCAGTGGTTTTGATCTCAGTCTTCTAGCTGGGAAATCTGAAGATGTAAATTAAAGACTTGCAAGTTGGTTCAGGCTGTGTTACACTCCTGAAATACTCTCTGGGGTGTTAAAAAAAAAAAAAAAGCTTCTTCCTTTCATCTAGAGAGAGATTAATTCACTTTGCCCCGGGATTAAGTGGCCAGCAGATTAATGCTAACATTCTGAAGGTGATAGTTGGGGTTTTGAAAAGAAATCCTGTTAATCATGGCACAGTGCTTAGCAGAAAATAGTTGTATGTGAGCTGAGATATGGTGTTTGAAGCTCAGCTCTGGAAAAACCACCCAAAATAAACCGTGGAGGGCTCCTTTAGAGTTGTCCCTGGACTGTGCTGTTGAACACCTCTTGAAGTTCTTGTTACTCGCCATAACAACAAAATCCACTTCAAGAAATCCACCCCCTGCTATCTCATTATCTCCTCTTCTCCCTCAATCCCATTGGCAGGGGCTGTCCAGAGAGCTGTGGAGTCCCCATCCCTGGAGGTGCCCAAGGAAGGCCTGGACTTGGCTCACAGTGCTCTGGCATGAGGATCAGTCACAGAGCATATCTGATAATCTTGGAGATCTTTTCCAGCCTTGTTGATCCCATGACTCTATGATTTCATACCAGATTTTTTTCCCCTGAAATTTTGCAGCTGCAGGTGTGTGTGCATTGTTTTTAGGGTCAAATGTGGGCACACTCTGTAGCTTGAGCGTGTTCCTCTGCCTGGTTTGGGGTTTTTGTCACTGTTCCTTACCTGCCTGTAGCTGCTTTCTGCAGTTCATATTTTCTGTCAGTGGTGGGGCAGCTTGCTTCTTAGGATTGTCCAGCAATAGGACTCAGTTGACCAAAGCTTCTGATGCCAGCAGCTGGAAAGGGTTACGAGTTGGGCTTGCCAGGATTACAAAAAAGGCTGGATAAGCTCCTTGGCTTTCATTTTACAAACAAATGGATGAAACAAGGCAGCTCAACCGAGGCATTAAATCTCCAAGCCTTTTCCATGCCAGGAAACAGTGGGTACGACTGAGTTGCCAGGCTTCCTTGTGTCTTTGCACAATTTCCTTGATTTGCAGCTCTTCTGGATGTGCTCCCTGCTATTTGACAGGCTTCTCCTGGAGAAGGGTCAGTGTCTTGGTTTTGAAAGACAAGTGTCTGCCAAGAAAGGCAGCAGCCTCATTTTAAAATGGAGAATGTAAACCATCTCCCTCCAAATTATTATAATTTTGAAATTAAGGGGCTTTCAAGCAAAGATGGGAATAGGAATAACAGTTCTTTACTAGGAAAATTGAAATAGAAATACAGTATTACAAAGAATAAACCCAAAAACACTGACAGAGTCAGATACAACCTGACACCCCGTCAGTCAGTCAGGGTGTTGGTAGCAGTTCCATTAAATGGTGGCTGCATCCTCCTGCAGTGACAGATGTGGTTCAGTTGAAGCAGTGCTCCTGTAGAAGGTGCAGTTTTCCTCCAAAGGTCCAGTGATGATGTGGAAAGGTCCGACTTTCCCCTGGAATCCAGTGGGAAAAAAGGNCAGTGGAAAAAAAGGCTGCCTTGGTGTTCCAAATCTCAGTTTTTATCTAGGTAGGAAAGGCTTGGCTCCTCCCCCTGGCTGGAGCATCTCCCAGTGGGATGATGTAATTTTATCAGTCAGGCAGTGGGACCCAATGGCCCATTGACAGATGATATCTTCCTGGAGAAAGGATGGGTTGTGGAAACAATAAAGATGACTCCTCCAGCTGGTTTTAACAGATGGCCCATTAGCAGAGAATATCTCCCACAGAGATAAGAATCACTGCCCAGCTGGTTTCAACAGATGGTGATAGAATACACACCTCCGGTCACATCCTGCATTGCAACCCAAGACAGACAGGACTCACTCAAAGTTCCTGGCTGGTACCGTGCCAAGCCCTTCTGAGGACATGGATCCTTGGTCGAAGCAGGCAGTGCCATTTCATGGAGGAATTTCGCTTTTAAACTAGTTTTTATCAGGAAGCAACAGTGTTTTTAGGAAAGAAAAATATTTTCACAGTTACAAAACCACTGCTCCCGAAGCTCATTCACCTGCTGCTTGTCATCCAGTTCTGCTTTTTGTCAACAGTTCCATTAGTGCCTACAGAAAACTGGTGATGTCACCAGATTCCTTGTTGCAGTTTGTCTAAAATCTCAAGATTGATTCCCCAGGAAGGTACAATGTCATTTAAATCCCATTAACGTATTTTAGCTGGTAACTTAACCAACCTGATCCCTTTCCATCCAACATGAAACCAGCTATTAGAGTCAAACCTACTTAGAGTCAGCTTTTGGATTTTATTTCCTGTATTTGACTGGGTTTTTTTTTAAATTTGAAAAGCATTCAAAGGAAAAAGATTTTATTGTTGTGGGGGCTTTTTGTTGTTATTGTTGGGTTGGTTTTTTCAATGAGATGTGGTAGCTTGACCTTGCTCTATCCCTGCCCTCTTCAGCTGAACAGGGAAGAAAAATATAAAGAAAGACTCAGGAGCTGAGATAAGGACATGGAGAGATCCCTCACCAAATGTTGTCATGGGCAAAACAACTTGGGGAAATCCATTGATTTTATTGCCAACAAAATCAGAGCAGGGTAATGGGAAGTAAAACAAATCTTAAGAACATCTTCTCACTACCCCTCCCTCCTTCCTGGGCTCTCCCTCCTCCCCTCCAGTGGCACAGGGAGACAGGAATGGGGGCTTGTGTTGTTTGTGCTGTCTGTGCTGCTGCTTCTTCCTCAGGGAGAGGAGTCAGAGTCCTTCCCCTGCTCCAGCATGGGGTCCATCCCATGGGAGACAGTTCTCCATGAGCTGCTCCAGTGTGAGTCCATCTCAAGGGCTGCAGCTCTTCATGAACCGCTCTGNGGCTTCTCTCTCCATGGGTCCACAAGTCCCTGCTCCAGCATGGGCTTCCCACCTCCCTCAGCATCCCAGTGCTCTGGTGTGGGCTTCTGCAGGAGCTGCAGGTGAATCTCTGCAGCTTCCACGGGCTGCAGGGGCATAGCTGCCTCCCCATGGGCTTCCCCATGGAATCTCAGCTCCAGCACCTGGAGCAGCTCCTGCCCCTCTTCCTGCCCTGCCCTGGGTGTCTGCAGAGCTGCTCCTCTCCCATGGTCTCACTCCACTCTTCTCTGGCCACAATTATAACTGCACAATAACAGTTTTCCTTCTCAAATCAGTTATCCCAGAGGCATCACCACGATTTCTGCCTTGGTCAGTAGCAGGTACATCCTGGATCCCCTGGAGTTGGCACTGTTGGAGCTTCCAGCAGCTCCTCAGAGAATCTGTCCCTACAACCCCTCACTACCAGAACCTTGCCACACAAACCCCATCCAGGAGAACTTTCCTTCTCAGTTACAACATGGATAATTGGCATTTGTATATTTTTGTGGCTTGGTTTTGTGAACAACAGTCATAGGATCCCCAGATAAATTCCAATTGCACAGGATCTCAGGAGCTGATATTCCTCAGGCATTGACAATTTAAATGTGGTTATTTAATCCATATCTTTCAAGCATAAAGATGCCCAAAAAGCCCTCACACAATGGAAGAAAGGGAACATTTGTATTGGTCTTTCATACTCACCTGAGTAAATTTAGTGTTTGTAACTTCACCCAGTGATATTGGTTCAGAAGTTGGGGGCAGCACTCCAGAATTTCAACATCCACAAGATTTCCCAGCCAAACTCTGTGTGAACAAAGATTTTTAGGCATTATGACACGAAAGCAAAGGGGCAAAACTTCTGCTCATGAATTTTTAAATAATAGTGTATGAAATCCTGGAATACCTCATCTGGGAAAGGTTGCTATGCTTGGAAATTGTTGATGTTTTCAGGAAGAAATTTATCCCAGACTGCTTTGAAAGCTTTCTGTCTCAATGTGATTACTCTCTTGTTCTCATAAAACCAGGGATGTTTTTCTCCACAGAGCTAAGCAAGGCTCAGGCATCTCCACCCTGACAGGATCTTCCTTGGCCCAGGGAGACACATTAAAACAGATTTTTCTTTCCATTCTGGTATCTCCAGGAATTTGGAGGACAGCAGGACACCTCCCACATGATCTTGTGCTTCTACTTGGGGTGCAGCAGCCCCAGTCTCACACTTTTGGGGAGCAGCATTTCCGCTGGATGCCTTTCCCAATAGTTATGAAAGTCACAGAATCCTTAAAGTTGGAAAAGACCTCTGAGATCATCAAATCCAGCCATCAACCAGCTCCACCACTACCATGTCCTCAAGTGCCACATCCACACATGTCTTGAACACTTCCAGGGATGAGGACTCTAGCACTTCCTGAGAAGCTGTTCCAGTATTTCACAATGCATTTGGTGAAGGAATTTTCCTTAATATCCAAGCTAAACATCCCCTGGTACAACTCAAGGTCATTTCCTCTCTTACTGGAGAAGACATCTCTCTATTTCCTTTCCAAACCCACCACTTCCTGGATTCTTCATCTTGGACCTCCTTCCTCCACAGCTGCCACTAGGTCAGGCCAGTGCTCTGTGCTTGCCCTAAAATCCATTGGAGTAGTACAAGGATATAATGTGGCATTGGCTCTCCTTTTGATCCCTGATATTCTTTAGAGAAATCTATATTNTCACAATGCATTTGGTGAAGGAATTTTCCTTTAATATCCAAGCTAAACACCCCCTGGCACAACTCAAGGTCATTTCCTCTCTTACTGGAGAAGACATCTTCTCTATTTCCTTTCCAAGCCCACCACTTCCTGGATTCTTCATCTTGGACCTCCTTCCTCCACAGCTGCCACTAGGGCAGGCCAGTGCTCTGTGCTTGCCCTAAAATCCATTGGAGTAGTACAAGGATATAATGTGGCATTGGCTCTCCTTTTGATCCCTGATATTCTTTAGAGAAATCTATATTCAACCCCCATCATCATCATCCTCGAAGTCTGTTGAGCTTATTTTTGCATTTGGCAAGTCTATGGTCCGACACACAGAAAGTTTTGGGAGTTTTATGGTTTTGAGATTTTTTCTTGCCTCTTTTTCTGTGTCATTACCAAAAGGCCTAAGAGAGGTTTGACAAGACTGCTGTAGCATGGAGTAATTGAGGTTTCTCTTTTCTAAGCCCCAAGGCTGATTTAACTGATTCATGTAGTGTGGTGACAGGCATGGTGGCACCATTTGACTTTGGGGGACTGCTTAATTCCATCAGAATTAATCCAGAGCCACTTACACCCTCACCCAGCACCATGGCTTTCCATGGAGTGGGGTGGCCTGGCAGCCACCTTTCCATTACTCTTCCCTGGAATGCTCCTGATGGTTTAAAATGCTCAGCTGTGCTTCCCAAATTATTATTGTTCTGAGTTATGACCTGGAGCATTAAGAGGCTTGTGGGTTTTCCCGTGAAAACATGACCTGTCACCATTAACAATCTGACACAACAAACAATTAAGGATGCATTAATTTAGCAGGCAGGAAAATACTTTTATTTCCCAAGTAATGGGCTTTTAGTTGTAGATGGGCAAAGTGGCATGTGAAGGAAAAGACACATTCCAAGCTTAAATTGTGTTCACAGATTGGAGTGTTTGGATGCGATTCCAAGGTGAGAATTCCTGTCTTCACCTCTCAGAGAGAGAAGTTTAAAATGAATACACGTGGCTTTTGTCAAAAATAGAAAAATACTTCCGTGCTCTTGATTTTTGGCTTGTATGTGTCAGTTGATTTAGAGAGATGAAACAGGAGCTCCATTGTGTTGTCTTAGTGTATCTTGTGTGAAATAAGGGGAATTCCTACCTCCAGATACTAATGTTTCATCCTGAAAGTATTCATCTGGCCATGCAGAAATGGGATTTTCTGCCTGGCAAAGCAGAGCAGCTGAGTGCCTAGTTTATAAATCCATTTGGGAATTAGGAATTAGGTGTTCTTAAAAGTTATCAGTCATCCAGGGGATGTTCCCAACCTCCAGCTACAACCTTCCTTTTTAACATATCTGAAGGAGCAACACGGTGTGTTGTGGTCATGGTCACTTTGGGGTACTCATAAATTACTGGCAGGGTTCAGGTTCTTTTTTTTTGTCTTAAAAGACTCAACCATCAGGCCACCAAAGTCCATTGGAAGTCCAGGAGAAGCTGTCATCTGTCCAGCTGTTCAGGGTATATCCCAAGATTCACTGGATAGGGAAGATCAGAGATGACCTGGCTCTGGGATGGTTTCTCTGAAAGCCATGAATCCAAGATCTATCCTTTTAATCTGATTATGACCATTCCTTCTGCAACGAACACTTCAGGAAGAAAACAGGGATCATTTAAGCCCTGCAGAGCCCAGGACTGGTTTGGGGCCACATTTCCTGAGGAGACAGAGGTACCATCACCCTTGGAAAGGCATCTGAGAGTGAACCCAGTGCTCTGGGCACTGAAGGCAGGGATCAAACTGGGTGCAGAACTCTGCTGTTCCTTGAAAGTCATAGGAAAAAACAACAGTTGAAAAGTAGTGGGAACCACAGGGAACTGAGGGAATCTAAAGAAGGCTCATCTCCTTCCCTGGAAGGGTGGGGGACTCTGGCACAGGGTGCCCAGAGAAGCTGTGGCTGCCCCTGGATCTTTGGAAGTGTCCAAGGCCAGGCTGGACTTTGGGGCTTGGAGCAGCCTGGGATAGTGGAAGGTGTCCCTGCCCTTCCACTGGAAGGGGAGGCACTGGATGGTTTTAAGGTCCCTTCCAACCCAAACCATTCCATGATTCTGTGATTTCAGTGCTCTATGCTAAATCCTGAAAGTTAGAAATGGGAATTTTGGCCATCTTAGAAGATCATTCATAATTCAGAGCCTCTGTGTCCCACGACACTTGAATTAATTCCCTTCCTCAGAGCAAACAGGTAGCCCTGAATCAAGGTAATTTAAACAAAGATTTACTTCTTGACCACCATACAGAGAATTCATTAACTGTTGTAAATTTTCTGTTAGTCTTTGGAACTGTAACTGTTTCTGTTACTCCTGTCTCTAGTCCACGTGGGTTCCATTATCCAGCAAGAAGGAAGCTAGAGAGAATGTTCCTAAATATATGAAAGGGAACAATATACAGAGATCCATAATTTGACCTTCCTTCTTGAAAGAACTTCTCCTCAAATTATTTTCTTTCCAGGCTGTAATTAGAGACACTGCCTATTACTATTTTCCTGACAAGTGCTGTATTTTGTGTAAGAAATCCTTAAAAATTCGAGCTGATATGTGAATTCCAGTTTGCACAAGAGGAGTTTGTTCAGACAGATTTCCTCCTCCTGGAGAGAAGGCTTTTCTTCCCTCAGAAGCTCTTTTATTACAGCAAGCTTTAGGAGCCTCCCAAACTTTCAGTGCTTGTGTGGCTTAGCATGGATAATATTCCCTATCAAGGCTTTGATTTCATGTGCTAAAAGGGAAGGGGTAAATTAAGGAATTTATACAAAGCAATAGATTGATCCCAGTTTTCAATCCAAGATTTGGAGCAGATTATAAATCCTAAATAAGAGATACAAATAAATAAGTTCCCATTAAGAGGAAGTTCAGGGGGAACCTGCTGGCTCTGCACAACTCCCTGACAGGAGGGGACAGCCAGGGGGGGTCGGGCTCTGCTGCCAGGGAACAGGGACAGGACAAGGGGAAAGGGCCTCAAGCTGTGCCAGGGGAGGCTCAGGTTGGACAGCAGGAGGAATTTCTGCATGGAAAGGGTGCTCAGGCCTTGGCAGGGGCTGCCCAGGGAGGTTTGGAGTGCCCATCCCTGGAGGCATTCAAAGCCATATGAACATGGCACTTGGGGACATTGGTCAGGGTGGCCTTGGGGGTGCTGGGGAAGGGCTGGACTTGCTGGTCTTAGAGGGCTTTTCCAACCTTAGCAGTTCTATCTATTTGTCAAGGATGTTCCTTCAGTGTCCATGATTTTCTCTTCCTTTCTGCATGAGGTGCTCATATTTTCTGTTTTCTTTTGTGATGTATAAGGTTTTAATTTTGGGAGCTTTCCCTTTGGGATTTTTCTTGTTGTTTTGACAGTTTTTCTCTTCGTCCCATCTCCAGGCCTCTTGGGATTTTTTCTCATTAGTGTAATTATTGACAAGCTCCAGAATTACCCTTCCCTTCACCTCAGGGTCTTCTCTCCAAAATTTCTTTGCAGTCTAGCTGGCAATATCCTCTTTACAGCTTGGAGGGGTGGAGAGGCTTGGGAGATATTTCTTTTAACCTTCTTATGGAAGGAAAGAAGATCTGAAAATAGAATCATAGAATTGTTAATTCTATCACCACTCAAATATAGTTTTCTTGAGATGAATATCAATAAATCCTGATATGGAGATCAGCAGAATTATTTACTGTTTCTTCTTTTTTTATCAAATAAAGGCTTTACCTCCAATTGAATTATTTGCAAACTAATTATCTCTCAGTATGACAGGTTTGTCAAAGAGTTTGTCCAAGTTAATAAACTTGCTCAACATCAGAGCCAAGAATGTTTTCTCTCCAAGGCATAGAATGCTCTCATCATTTCCCAGCTTCAATTTAAATGACAGGATACAAATAAAATAAGAACAAAGTGGAATTTCCTTCAGATTTATCATCCATAACATTTGTCAGGGCCTGGCATTCTTAGGATTTGTGCAGGCAATGTAAATTTTACAATTATTGCTTAGGGAAGAATTATCTATGTAAGAACTATTTGAGGGCCCCTAAGAAAGAAAATTGTTGCTGTGGATCTTTTATTGATGTTCATTATAAAAGAGAAGTAAGCAGGGTTTCTGCAGTAATGAATAGGAAATGCCTGATATGAGGCTGAGATAGTTGTTTCCCTGGTTGAATTTCCAGGAATAGCTTTTGGATTCCCAAACCCTGCTTGATGCTTCTGTTTTAGAAAAGCCTCATCTTTAACCAGCCAAAGCAGTTTTTAAACCTTCCTGTGTTGGATTTGCATGAGGAATATCCCTGGAAAACCAGTTGTGAATTAGGTGTCTCTCATTATTTTAGGGAACCACTTCTTTAAAGAATTTTAGTGGTATTTAAATATTTATGAAGATTTTTTTTTGTTGTTTCTGTGCCTCTTTTGGCATCCTCTACAAACCTTGGCAACTTTCCATAATTCTTTGAGAAATTTGTGAATTCACTTTCCAGGAAAGATGGAGAGAGACTCTTCCCAAGGGCATGGACACAGGGAATGGCTTCCCACTGCCAGAGGGCAGGGACAGATGGGATATTGGGAAGGAATTGTTCCCTGGGAGGGTGGGCAGGCCCTGGCACAGGGTGCCCAGAGAAGCTGTGGCTGCCCCTGGATCCCTGGAAGTGTCCAAGGCCAGGCTGGACTTTGGAGCTTGGAGCAGCCTGGGATAGTGGAAGGTGTCCCTGCCCATGGCAGGGGTGGCACTGGGTGGGATTTAAGGTTCTTTCCAGCACAAACTGTGATTCCATGATTTTTATGTGACCTTAAAGCCCACCCAATTCCACCTCCTGCCATGGGCAGGGACACCTTCCACTAGCCCAGGCTGCTCCAAGCCCCAAAATCCAACCTGGCCCTGGGCACTTCCAGGGACAGCCACAGCTTCTCTGGGCACCCTGTGCCAGGGCCTGCCCACCCTTCCATATTTTCTGATCCAGTGTCAGGCTGAATAGAAGTTCTGGTTTATCCCTGAACACAGGCAATGGTTATTTTGTCAGTAGGATTTTAGTGTCTAGTGACTTTTTTGTGATTCCCAGCAGGGATGATGATGTTGTTCCCAATCCTGCTCTGTGCTGTAATTCTGAAGAAGCCCCTGTAATTCATTCTGGTTGTCAAATAAGGGCTTTTTCAGAACAGCACATCAGTCTGAGGCTGTGAGCTTCAACAAGTCTTTGGAGCCATCTAATGGGGGTCTAAAAACATTTGTTTTGGTTAATAATCTTTGATCACAGCCCTTTCTGATGTTAATGAGAGAAGTGCTGCTCTCAGAGACACACAGGTGAGTCCCAGTACGTGGTAAAAGTGGGCATTGCTGAGATAACTGTGAGATAACAAATGTTTCCTGCATTTGGGTGAAATAGGGAGATTTTCAAGTATTCCCATTTCCGTTCTCAGTTTCAGAGTCTGTTACTGATTTTTAGGAAGAGAATCCAGGGGGTTGCTGCTAACCCAGAATCTGCTTTGAATGCTCCTTGTGATTTCACCCACTTTTGGTTATTTGCTAAATTGTGATTAATAAAAAAAGAAAGATTATTTGAAATATTTGCCTTATTACAGTGAATTCTGAATCATTCACATCTGATAATTTTCTAAACTGTGACTCATATAAAAACAGGGATTATTTGAAATGTTGGTCTTCTTGCAGGATCTTATTTTAACACACTTGCAAGTTTAAGGTGAGGAGCATTTGATAAATTTCTCCAAACTAATTCTGCTATTTGGCATCTCCATAAGGTGGTTTTATTTTTCCTTGCAAAATGCTGTTTCTTTGCAAAAATCTTGCCTTTTAAATTCAGAAGTGAAAATTTAAGTATGACAAGTGGAGCGCTGGCCTGGGTGTGTTGGCTGACAGAGAGGGTGTTTAAGATGAATAAAGAACGGCCAGGAATGTGAAAAATACTGAAAAATCCTTAGGCAAGAGTTGGGAAAAAATTCCAAACACTTCTTTTCCTTCCTCTCTGTCTTTCTCCTTATAAAATCCTCTCAACCTGTAGAAATACTGCAGATGATCAACCACAGCCTGTGAAAATTATCTGAAATGAAATCTTTACCAAATGGGAATTCCTGCTTTATGCCATTGTTATTTAACACCATGTTGCCTCAGTTCATTTCCCTGAATTTCACGGAGCTGAGTTACCTTTGGAAAAGCTGATTTACATTCAGTGTGCATCACAGCAGAGCCAGTGTTCTGGAGTGGCTTTTGTGTGGACAAGAAGGCAGAAAGTGCACTTTCCTGTTAGAAATGGAATGTGGGAATGGCAGTTTCAGGAATAATTAGCAAATAACTGGGGCTCAGTAAACAGAAGCTTCCAGCCTGGAAGCACCTTGTGCTGGCTTGGTTCAAAATCGTCTGGATTTTTTAATTTTTTAAGTAGTAAGGAGTTATCTTATGCAGATATGGGGAGCTCTTGGGACACTGAAACCACCCCAGCTGGATCTGGAGGTGGGAAGAGCCTGATTCCAACACCAGTAGAGCACCAGAAGATGCAGATCTCCATTCAGACTTTTAGTTGGGGTTTTGTTTGGTTCAGTTTTTTCTTTATTTTGCTGTTCTGGGGTTTTTGTTAAGGGAAGATGATTGCAGGTTTCTCTATGAAGCCTGCAAGGTGCCACTTACAAACAGTTCTTCCTAAAGCAAGGGATTCCTTCTGGGGTCACATCTCCACGGTGTAATTGCTGTGAATGTCCTGTCATAAACATTTCATGGAATTTTTATGGTTGGAAACGACCTCCAAGGCCATCAAGTCCAACCTGTGACCAGGCACCACCTTGTAACTAAACCACGACTGCAAAGTGCCACATCCTCTCAATTTTTAGCACTTCCAGGGACTCCACCACTCCCTGGGCAGCCCCTGCCAAGGCCTGAGCACCCTTTCCATGCAGAAATTCCTCCTGCTGTCCAACCTGAGCCTCCCCTGGCACAGCTTGAGGCCCTTTCCCCTTGTCCTGTCCCTGTTCCCTGGCAGCAGAGCCCGACCCCCCCTGGCTGTCCCCTCCTGTCAGGGAGTTGTGCAGAGCCAGCAGGTTCCCCCTGAGCCTCCTTTTCTCCAGGCTGAGCCCCTTTCCCAGCTCCCTCAGCCCCTCCTGGGGCTCCAGCCCCTTCCCCAGCTCTGTTCCCTTCCCTGGACACGCTCCAGCCCCTCCAGGGCTCTCTGTTCAGGAGAGCCCAAATTTCCCTCAGAGGAATTTGATGCAAAGTATCAGAAGGCACAAGAAAGATTTCAGACACTGAGCTGGATGAATTGATTTGAAATTCAATATATTGAGCACAATCATTTATTAAATACAACAATGTGGGGTTTTGGTCTGGAGCTCTCAGTCTATGGGAGCAGAGAAAAGGGATGTGACTCAAGTCAACACGTCTCCACCTTTGTGATTGGGAGAGAAAATTTCCATAGGTAGCACAGACATATTTTGTTGACATTTTATATTAAATATAGTTAATTCTGCTGTTCCCACCCCCTGGGATGTTGAAATTGGGTTGCAAAATGGAACATTAAGGTGGGGTAAGGGAAACATGATGCAGGAGGATGATACAGGATGAGTAAGGATTAACTAAGCCACTACATCAGCTTAGTTAATCATCACTGTGGCATATTTTGCTTGATAAATCACTAATTTCCATTTCACATTCTGGCAAATTTTGATATTTCCACATTTTTCCCTCCACTCACAACAAAAACTCCTTAAATCCTTAAAATACCGTATTAAAAAAATCGGATATTTATCATGCATCTCTGAGTCAGTCTTGAGCTTGTTTTGTCTTCTAAAAATTCAAAATAACCTCTTGAAATGCTTCCCTTTTCACAAAAAAATCTTTAAATAGTTGATAATCTGCTTACCTGTGATTCTGTCTAATAAGTAACAGTAGAGTTGGCACCTGGGAAGCTGTAAAATAAAGAGAATTTCTTCAAAATGTTCTTTTTCTCCCTAGACTTCGACTGCTACTGTCAATATAGTGGTGACAGATGTCAATGACAATGGACCAGTTTTTGACATGTTCCTCCCCAAAAACCTCTCTGTGCAGGAAGAGGAAGCCAATGCTTTTGTTGGTCAAGTAAGGGTAAGTCATTAAAATTGTTTATTTTTTAACCAAGCTGTTCAGACAATGAGGAAAGAGCACAAAATAATTGTGCCTTAGACACAAACTCATCCAAATATCTTCACTTGAAATGCAAACTCTCCATTTGTGGTGACAAAGTCACATTTTGGGGCTTTAAAATACTGGAATTGTTTTCTTCTCTGTGCTAAATACTGAAAACACTTTGTCACTTAAAAATAGCACATTAAAAAGCTTGTTTTTGAGAAATACCACTGTAAAAACTTGCTGATAACAGATTTGCAGGGTTAAAACAGTGTTGCCACATTTTTAAATTACTTGTTTTGATCTAGAATTCAAACATGCTAAGCAAGTGACACCAGGGTGTAGGAAATTGTCACATCTAGAAGAAATTTCAAGGCCATTAAGGGGAAAATCAGTTAAACCCTTGAAATAATTGCTGACCTGGCATAAAAATAGGGGATAGTGTTAATTTGAAGGTTTGAAGCTGTAAATTTTTTATGACACATGGGGGTCTTCTGGATGAAGATTCAGTCTCTTGAAGAAAACATCACTTTTTTTGGTAATGTTTGTTTTTCCTGACTCAAGAGAAAGAAGAAAATATTAATTAGAGTGTTTTTTCAGTCCAGAAGTTGAATATAATGTCTGATACCTGCTGCACTGAGGCTGGATCCAGCAGGAGCTGTAGGAAAAAGAGGAATTAGGAAGCCTTTTTCAGAAACTTAGGTGGAAAATATGCCTTTATTTTTTTCCAGCAGCAACCATATCAAGAGAAAATGGGAGCTCCTTAAGTAGAAGCTTCAGAAAAACAGGACATTTGGGTACCATGGGAACCCAAACATCCATAATAATCATGTTCCTTCCCATCTTTATATTATTTAATAAGAAATCAGAGCTGGTCTTGGACAAAGTTAGGATCCCTCAGTGCAATTAAGTCAGTTTTGATAAATCATTAAATTATTGCTCTGCTTTTTGTCATTACCTTCCTGTGTGGTTGTTTTTCATTTTGCATCCTAAAAGGCACAGGTGGAACATTTTCAATCAGTCCCAAATATCCTTCAAATCCTTTTTGTGCTTTGCTGGGGGCCCTCAAGGCTCAATCATCTTCTCAAATATGAGCTTGCCTCTATTTTTAGCTGTGACAGAATTGTAAAATACAACAAGTTATTGCCACAAGAAGCTCTCTGGCTTCTAAATTAGTGCAATTTCTAAGTTGTGTGGAAATGAAAATATTTATTGAAGCCTTGGGATAGTTTATTCCTACTTGGAGTGACAGAAACTGCTTCTGTCATTTCCTGTCCTGTTTATCCCTGGATGGAGAAAGCTTTTTTCTTTATAGCCCAAATACTGGCTGTATTTTTCCTGTCTCATGTTCACAACTGCAAATGGATATAGAGATATCCATTGGAAATGCCATTCCGTGGCATAGAAAAGAGAAATTGGGGCATTTGGGATTTTTTTCTGGCTCCAGTGAGGTTACTGAAATAATGGTGATGAGAATTTGGGTGTAGCTGTGTTGTTTGAGGATATTCCTTAAAAACTGAACTAGCTTTTGGTGTGTTGTGCTTCACTGTAGATAAAACCACAGCAGGTATGGGAGGGGTGTTAATGGAATAAATTTTGTATGGAAGCTTTAATGTGGATAAAATGTACCTAAAGGGATATTTTAGGTGGGAATATCCTGGTAAAAGAAGAAATCCTTATAGTGCCATGTGTTTTCCCTACCAAGAATTAACCCACTGATTAACAAAGCTGCTTTTCAGCAAACTTTTTACTCACTTCAAACAGAAACATAAAATCTGCCAGAGAAAGCAGTCATACAGAGGATTTTAAATAAAAAGACAGATTTTGTCCCTTTCTCTTTTGAATGCCACCTTCCCATTTTACCTGGGAAAAAAAAATTAGCAAGAGATTTTTACCTTAAAATCCAAGATCTGACCCTGCTGCTCATGGGAGCAGAGAACCTGGTGAGGAAGGACATGGAAATGGTGCTCAGCCACTTTGATCTCTCAGGATTTTTGACTCAGGAGGTTTGGTCTCAGGATTGGGTGTCTGGGCTCATTGTCAGAATTCCAGAGTGGTTTGGGTCAGGAGGGATCTTAAATCTCATCCCATTCCAGCCCTGCCATGGCCAGGGATGCCTTCCACCATCTCAGCTTGCTCTGAGCCCAGTCCAGGCTGGCCCTGGCTACTGCCAGGAATGGGGATTCTAAGCAATTTGGGGGATAAATCAATCTGAACACTCCCAGGAATAACTCCTGCCAGAGAAAAAGAGATTTCCATGCTCTGCTTTGTTTTCAGTGGGAAAGCTGGACTTTCAAATGGATTCCCATAAGGATAATAATTCCCATTTGATAAGATTTGGGGGGTGATTTCCCAAGGACATGTAGCAGGTAGGCAGTGAGAGGTTTCCTGGGGGAGAGGGAGGGTTTGGAGCATTTATTCCATGCAGGCAGGCAATATCCACACTTGGAAGTGCTCTCAGTCTCTGGCAGCTCTGCCAGCTGGAGCTGCTGGAGGCACTGGCATGGGAGTGCTGCCTGTGGGCATTCCAGGAGCCTCCTGAAGATTAAAAGAACAAAAGCCAGACAGGATAACGCTGCCAGTGGAGCGGATGTGTTTCCAATCCTTTTATTTCACACAGTGTTCTCTAAATTGTGGCAGTCAGAGGTGGATTGGATTTCCTGCTGCTCCTTCCCCTCTGATCCTTGGGATTCCCCAGCAAGGCAGGAGCACAGCTGCTACATGAAGTCTCCACAAAGGGCCCCCAGGAATCCAAAAACTCCAGCTGGAAACTCGACAGTGAAATTCAGGCACTTTCTTGCAGTCAGAACCAGCTGGAGATGGTGCATCAGGATGATCTGAGTTGTACACTGCACTTGAATCAATTGCAGGGGCATGGGAGGTAAAAAAGATGGAATGACACTTAGGGAAGAGTTCAATATATTGATCTGAAGGCATGTTCACACTGTTAGGCAGGGGAAGACAGTCCCCAGCAGTTTGTTGCAGACTCTAAAAGAGCAGCCTGGGGTTAAATAAAAAGCTGATGGGGCCCTGGAGAGGAAAGGCCTCCCTTGACTGAAGTTATTACTCATGTGGGGTTTTATTTATATCCAGATTCTTTCTCCCAACCCCATAAGTCATTTATTGTTGGATATTTTGGTGTCATTGATCAGCACTGTTTGAAAACTGCAGCATGAATGTGTTGCTAAGGAGAGATAGTGACAGGGAAGGAAATGAGATGGAAAATGGGGATAAAGAATTATGTGCTCAAATATCACTGGCACTTGGATCTTCCCCAAATAAATTAAAGGATAAATGAATTCCAGTAATGAGAGCAGTTTGCAGGGTGTGTGATACCTCTGTCACCTACTTGGTTTTAAGTTACAAAAGAAATGCTTTAAAAAAGTTGTTTTTTAGCATGGACCTGCTCTTCCTTCTGGAAAAGATGGGAAAGTTTGGAGGAATTTTTTTGGTTGTACTGTACTAGACCTCTTGAATGCTGCTGAAATGTAATTATTTCCCAACAGAGCTTTCTGTTTGTGGGTATCAATGAATTCTTACAGGCTCCTGTTTTTATTTAATAAATTCATAAGCTGATAAACCCTGGATCTAAAGCCTGATTTAAATTTCACGGCTGTTGGGTAAAGCTTGTTGTGTTGGACTAAATGACCTCTGGAGATCTCTCACAAGCAGCTCATCCTGTATTTCTGTAAGCAGGAAAATTCCTTAAAATGCTGGTAAAGAATTATTGCCCATGCATATGAAATGGTTGGGATGAGATGAGCTTTAAGGTCCTTTCATCCCAAAGCATCTGTGATTCTGTTATTTTATTACATTACAATATCTTGTGGAAAAGTCTGGAAAGGAATCTGAGTTTTCCTAAATCCCCACTGCGTTGTTTTCAGTGTAAAGGCTGTGATTTCCCAAAACCTACACTGCAGATTACACCTTGTCTGTGTTAAAAACACAGGTTCCTGAAATTAAATTCCCTAATTTCCTGGACTTTAAGACAACTTGAAGGAAAATTAGAGATGGAGGGAAAAGGAGAAGACCAGGAAAAAAAGGGAGATTTTTTGGCAGGAGAGGACAATCCAGGAGGAAAAGGAATTAAAATTAGAGGTGGAGGAGATAGGACAAGGCCAGGAAAAAAAGGGGATTTAATGGCAGGAGAGGACAATCCAGGGAGGAAAGGACTTAAGCCTTTGGGGAAAAGTAAAATCACAGGCTCTGAAGTAAATGTCAAATACCTAGAGCTAGTCCAGGACTCCTGCTCACTGCATGACCCAGTGCCTAAGAATGCAGTTTGAATTCATCCCATAGATGTAAAATCAACAGGAGAAGCTGGGATTTGAGAGCCAAAGCTAATCAGACCCCAGAATCAGAGAATCAGAATGTGGCAGGTGAACTCCAGCTGGAGAAAGTTCAGACTTCATTTCTTATAAGTGTTTGGATGATTGCAAGAGCATTGGGAGAGAACCTTGGCAGTATCATTTCCCTCCATTTATTAAGGAATATGTCCCCAGGAAGGATAGAAAGGACTTTAATAAGATTTTCATCACTGTCTCTCTCAAGATCCTCATGGAGATGCTTGTCACAGAAAGAATTTCATGTGCTTCTAGTTGGATTTTCATGTTTGTTAACAGGCAAATTCCTCTTACAACAAGATTGATGTCTCAAGTCCAAAACTATGGCATCAGGAAAAAGAGATGGGGTCATTCCAGACCATCTGTGTTAGACAAAATTATCTCTTCCTGCTGGCACCAGGGAATTCCTGGAGGATATTTGACAGGAGTGGCTGCAGCCACAGTTCCTCATCTTCTTCCACTGTTCCTTGAACTCAGGTCCACTTGGGCACAGAAAAAAGAGGTTAAAAAAGCTCCTTGCCACCCATAACATGGGCTCTTAAGTGAAAGGGATTTCAAAAGCTCTGCTCTTGTCTTCCCTGTTCCCAATATTTATTATATTTGTGCATTCATTTGCATCTTTGCCCAAGATAATATTTGTGCTTTAGTGCAGTGGAAATATTGATATTTCCTATCAGAACGTTCATGGCAGTTGACTGTTGAGAGTCCAAGGATTTTTCAAGAAAGGAATGCTGACTTTATATTTTGGGATGCCTTTAAGCCCTGTTATTTCTTTCAGCTTGATGCCAAACTAAATCTTCTGAATCAGTGATTTCATATCTCTGATTCATGCCTTTTAAGATTTTGATGCCTGATTTCCATTCCTGGAAGTGTCCAAGGTCAGGTTGGATGAGGCTTGGAGCACACTGGGATAGTGGAAGGTGTCCCTGCCTATGGCAGGGAGTGGCACTGGGTGGCCTTTAAGGTTCCTTCCAACCCAAAGTCAAGAGAAATTCCAAAAATAACTTAAAATTGGATTGACATTAGAAAAAGATTTGAGGCCAACTAAATGTGGAGAGTTTAAACAGTATATTCTATCTGTGATTGTTTTGGGAGGGCTTTTTGCTGTTTTAGTTTTTTCTAGTGTGCAAATGCATTGGTTTAATCTCTTGATCATATCATTGCCAAAGAACACACTCATCAAAACCCCAAATTTTTAATCATCCTTCAAGGACAACGAAGTCTCCAAGGTTAGGAATTTGCTGTGTGCCAGCCTAGAGAAAGCTGGGCTGGCTGAAGCTATGAAGCACTAAAATGTGATTAACTCATGTAGGAGGTTCACCAGCCCATCCAGTGATGGGATTGCAGCCATGAGCTTTTGGATTTTCATTTATTTTCATTTATATTTGCTCTTAGGGTTTAACTGCTCTTAATGCACAGTTTTGTTTGGAATCACATTTAATTGGTTTTGGAATTAAGCCTCCAGGTGCACTGGAATTAGCAGAGACCGTGGAAGACCATGAAGACCATCCAGGGTTTCTTCTGACTTGTCTAATGCCTAAAAATATGGCAGTATTTGAAAACTGTAAATTTTCAAAGGGTGTTTCCTTTATCCTACTCTGAGTAGAGTGAAGAATAAGCTGCTGTGACCTGGGAATTCAGTAGGATGTTGAAGTTCCTGGAGAATATCCACAAAACCTGCAGGATATTTCCAAAGTGTGCACTTTGGTCTCAAAGAAGTAGAATTTGCCTTGAAATTTCAAGACAGCCAAAATCAAAGAATCCTAAATGAGTTTGGGTTGGGAGGGATCTTAAAAGCCCATCCAGTGCCATGCCATCCCATAAGCAGGGACACCTTCCACTATCCCAGGCTGCTCCAAGCCCCATCCAGCCTGGCCTTGGACACTGCCAGGGATCCAGGGGCAGCCACAGCTTCTCTGNTGTAGCTCTTTCAGGCACTGTAAGGTCAAAATAAGGTCACCCAAAGCTTATCTTCCCCAGGCTGAACAATCCCAATTCTCCCAGCTGAGCAGCTCCATCCCTCTAAGAAAATTTAAAAAGTGAAAGGCTGTGTAAAAGCAGCCCAGAAGCAACAAAAGAGAGGAAAAGCCTTTCTGAACTTTAAGAAAGACAGAAAGTCCAAACTTTTATGGATGACTATGTTCCCTCCTTAAAATACTTACAAATATTTAGTTTATGACCAAGAGGTCAGGCACATTTCAGATATTTGTGGCCTCTGACTGCATTTGGGAGATGTTAATTTTGTCCTTTGGGCACAAACTGTAATCTCCCTGCAAAACAAGTACAAAATCCAATCTAACACTCCCACCCACACTTGATTTGCTGTATGTCACAAATGAGGGGCTTGGGAATACTTCCAACCCAGAGTAATAAACCCATTAAACCCTCAGTAATAAACCTATTAAACCCCTAGCAATAAAAAAATAATTTTATCAGCCATGAGAACAATAATTCTCACCAATAGCATCATTTGAATCCTCCAGCACAATTCCTACCCTGAGCTGTGAAGTTGGCTGGAATACTGGGGGAGTTGTCCAAAATCAGGAGTTTGGTTGGCTTGGGTAGGTATTGTGAGGAACTTTTGCTCGTGAAGAAGGGAAATTTAAAATGAAGGAAGGAAGGAAGCTGTTTTTGTGGCAGAGTGGTCCCTAAGAAATGTTTAAGCCTGCAGGAAAGGGGGCTGCCCACCATGCTTGTTTCTGATTTGGAGACAAGTAGGAATAACAACCTTCTTTGGCTGTTTTCCTGCTCCAACATTCCAGGCACAAATCCTCAATTAACCTGCCTAAACCCTCTCACCATCGTGAGCAAGAGCTGAGAATATACCAGGAGGTTTCTTTTGCAAAGGATGATAATGATATAATGATATAATGAATATTGTTGACATTCAAGCCCTTGTCATTATATTTCAGAGTTAATGATCTTTCAGAGGTGTCTTAGTCATTCCCATCTCCCAGGACTCTGTTTTCCTGCTGTTTCAGATGGAGGGAGATAATTTGTTCCTCTGGAACACTGTTGGTTTATATTTCTGAGGGTTTCCTGGTAATTTGGAAGCAGAGCTGGGAACACAAATCTGAATTTGCCACAGAAGGTAAAGGCTGTCACCTTGTAGATGATGGCATCTCTAATAAATGTGGGATGTATTTTCTGGGAAATAAAGTACTGAGTCACTTATATTCCCAGGTTTCCAGGTTTGTTTTATCATACAGTAGTTCATGAATTAGAGATGGAAATAAGAGTCATCCTGGAGATCTGAGGAGTCACCAGAATAACAGCAGTACTTGCTCTGTCTCTTTGGATGGACACATTTTTCCTGATTCTGGATAAATACTGGGATATGTATCCTAGGCTCATCCCACAGTGTGGTGGGAGGGGATGCTCCCCCTCTATTCTGCTCAGGTGAGAGCCCATCTGGAATTCTGTGCACAGTTCTG
>VZTT01021814.1:1283-20511 GCA_013400855.1 Buphagus erythrorhynchus
TAACATCTGCAAGACTCTTACTAGGCCTTTCTGAGCTTTAGAAGTGAAAGCATTAGATTATCACAACTTAGAAACTCAGTCATCTCTTCTTGTAAAATAGCAAAGTAAACAGCAGACTAATTATTCTTTAAACTTTTAATTAAGTGATAAAACTGAAGAATTCGTTCTTTTTCAGAAGAAAATAAACTGCCTACTGGCACGAGGCTAAGAGGGAACTGGTTTTTCCTTTCTTTCATTTGCCTCTCTCACCCATAAAGCAAAGTAAAACTTGGAAAAATATTATTAACATAGTGATTTTTTAAATTCATTGGCCAGAAAATGTGAAAATTCATAGCTAAGTAAAAAACTACTAAAAAAATAAAAGTAAGCAAAATTAAACATTATCCAACCCTTAAGAGGGAAAATCTTCCCCAAGTACCATTAGGTAGCAGAGTAAACCTTTTCAAGGAAGCCATCAACTCCTCCAAAGGTCCATGCCAGAAGCAGAGGGGAAATCAAACTGTGGCAAATTGGATGTAAAACAGCATAGACCAAAAATAAAGTTTAAGGATCTCTAAAGTAAAGGTATAAAATTTATATTCCTTTCTGAATACCTCATAAGCAGGTGATCTTAAAAAGAAGCCTGTAGGAGATAAAATGTCTTAAAGCAGCAGAAAAAATAAGGCCATTGCAAACAGTTGAAGAGATTTTTTGTGTATTCACAGGGGAGAGTAGGGATGTTTCCAAACCAGAGCACTGTATTATGTGGAACTTACTGGTAGTGTTTCAAGCCACTGTGTTGATTACAGACATTTCAGGACAGCGTAACAAAATAGTAACAGGTTACACAGAATGAAAATTCCCTTTGAAACTTCCCTTTGGAGGGAATTTCTAAGTCCCACAAGGCCTGGGTAAAATGCTATTCAACATCCTAAAGAAGGAAGTAAATGTGATAATATACTTTCCTGACCCTATTAACCTACCTGTGTAGCAAAAGGATGATGAGGAGATAAAATTAGGTGAAGCTTGATACAGGAAAACTCAAAAGTGACACACAGCAAGAATCACCCCCCCATCCCTAATTTTAAGTATATATTTTGGAGAACATGAACTAGTTGATCCAACTGAAGAAAAAAAAATATATTTGAGATACTACAGAGTTCTATGAAAATGCCTCTCAGTGGTAAACAACGGCCAAAATGCCCAGTGTTAGGATTCCATAGAAATAAGTAGCTTTGCACTATGGAAAATACAGAATAAACAAGAAAATACCATTATTACACAATCTTCTGACCCCCTGATCTCAAGAAGGTTACATAGTCAAAATTTTAAAAGTACAGAAGTCAGTAAAAAGGACTGAGAAACCTTTGTGATAACTTCTACTGAAGAAAAACTGAACAAGCTTATGATTCTTCAGCCTCCAAGAAGGGAAGATTAAATGGTGATTTCACAGCAGTCTAAAACAATTTTAAAAATATGAGGAACAGCTATTCACTTTTTAAAAACATTTTTATAAAAAGATTAACAAGAAGCAAGTAAAGCTCAGAGATGCCAGGTTCAAAAAACAAACAAACAGAAGGTGAGTCTGCAGAAATACATCTTGGCTGGTACATTTACCTGGGTTCAAAAAGCAAAGGGTTTTTATCATGGTTAATGATTGCAATAGCAACCACCTATTATAGCTCTGGAAGTCCCTGAGACAGTTTGCTAGAAAGGAGTATTCCCCCATCCTGGAGAAGATGATGGCTTAGCTGGATATTTATTCTGACAAATTTCTTACTCCCTCTTTAGGGAAACAGATGTAAGAAGGGGAACCATACCTAGAATTTCAAACTCATTTACTCACACCAATTACTACCATTTCCAAGACTTAACTATGCACTTTGCATTACATCACTATCAATGAGAGACACAAAAAAACACATCTCATTTTCATATATAATTAGCTAGTTCATGTGTCAATGAACAAAAAAAGATCCCAATCCAATTTCTATAAACATATAAAAAATGCTAATTGTCATGAAAATCTTGTACACTAACAAAGGATTTCCTTGGGTCAGACTATTGCTCCAGAGTAAAAACAGAGAAATATTATAAATATTAGAGTAAATAGATCCAAGAGAAAGTAGAATACTGGACTTATTTACTGCAACTTCTTTTTTAAACTTTAAATACCTACTCTTTTCCCAAATTGTTGATCCAAAGAAGTGTGGAAAACTATGAATATAAACCACAAATTTAAAGATGGTAGGTACTGATCATCATTTTCTTCTCTGAAACCATGTCTTAGCACATGCATCTTACCCAAATTACTTCAGTGAAACTCCATGAAGACCATTTAATCTAATTAATTGTTCTTATTTCAAAGGACCATTTTAAGAACTGATAAATGTTAGAAACTTCTTATGCCACACTCACAGTTTTAAAAGTCTTTCTTAAGTGGAAAACATATGTTAGTTTTTTAGGAAGGGATGGTTCCTATCTCTCTACACAGCAGCTGTGATTTGTACTCATTCAGTTAGCTGATCATACCATCACACAGAAGACACTGTCTTTTTCACTGCTGTGAAATATCTACAAATATCACAAAAATAGATTACCTCAGCAATGGAAACCAACATTTTCAAACAGCACCTACAATCAACTAAGGCTCTTTTTAATTTATCTGCTCTACTTATTTCAAAACTCATCAGTAAAAGTTAAGAGAGTAGTGTTTCAAAAGGTGAAGATACCACTCACAGCTTATTTGTTACACAGCCATACAGACTTGAGGAATTCCTGCACTTAAATTCTTTATCATCACCTGCTCAGGTGATAATATCTACTGAAAGCATGGCTTGTTTCAGTGCAAGATAAAAGTTAATATAAAATATACCATAACAGTGAATCAGATCTTTTCCCCTTTACATTAAAGCATGTTATCTACAACTTGATTGTGCATAATTTTTAACACCCAAAAAATAAATTTTAGTTTTTATATTCTGAAGCAATAGGTAGAATGGAATGTGGCTGCTTTTGCAAATAAGACCAATGGTACTGAAAGTTTTCTAGGAAATACAGTGATGCCTAATCCTGCCCCATTACTGACTTGTCAGTCTTACCTGAATTTCCATCTAAAGGCTTATTCAGAGTACAACTGAGAAACCTATCCTTCTCTGACTTTATATAAAATGTTTCCAAGCAAACAAATAGGTAATGCAAAAAGGCTTTAAACATATAGTCCTTCCTGAAGGAAACTCAAAACATCATCTCATGAGGTCCAGCATCATTTAGTTAAACTGTAGAGCTGTTGTAACGTCTGCAAGCATCTAGTCACACGAGTTAAGACAAATGAAGACAACTTCATGAACTTTTCAGCACATGCTTTATTTATTTTTTCTGTCAGGTAACTACAATTCTAGGTAAAAAAGAAAAAGTCAGTCTGAGATATTCAGCACAGATCAAACCCAACTTCAGTGATGTGAGAACTACTAGAGATGGCATATTAATCCACCATCCCATTTGATAGCCTGTCTATTCTAAAAGACATACCTGCACTCCCGAGGTTGTCAATTTAATACAGTATTAGGTAATACTCCAAAGAGATCCAGCCATTTGTCTGACAAATGGATTTCCAAATGGTATCCCACTGGAATCTCTTGAATATCACTCCTTCTTACTTCTCTGTAGATCAGCTCATTATTAACAGTGCAAGTGTGATCTCTCAACTTCATTTTCCAGCTTTTCTCAGTTCCTGTATTTCAGCCACACTGCTTTTCTACTTAGCTTCTATCTGTACTACAATTAATTCCAATTGTATCAGTGTACTAAAATTGGGACATATCTTTTTGCTCAAGATAATCATGTTGAAAGACACTTCTTTAACCATTTGAATGTTCTTGATTTTCTTTCACCTCTCTATCTAAAGGCATTATCATGGTGGCTCTTTTCCAAACTCCTCTTTAATCAGCATTTTGAACCAGGCAGCAAGATTTTATCAGTGTGATCCCAGAGGGCACTACTTCAGCTGAGCAAACAGACTTGTTTGAACAGTCCCCTTTCAAGAAATGCTTCCTTCAAACATCTTAAAATCCTCCTATATATCTCAAGAGCCATGCATTCTTCATTATTTTCACAGAGATAAGAATAACACATTCGAGTTTACCTCAGCCCTTGGGTTTTTTTAAGCATCTTTCCTCCTTTGTTTGGTGGAGGCATCTTCAACCTGTTTCACCACAAAGTTCATTCAACATTACCATTATTGCTGAGACAAAGAACAATCAGTGGACTCCAAGCCAACATCATCAGGATGTTTTTTAGCTCAGATTTATGTCCCATATGCTGGCAAGTTACAGTTTGAGATCTATTCTCACGAATGGGCTCTATTTTTATTAAAGGTTCGCAATATTAGAGGTCTTGGATTCTTAGCTGAATCTCTCATCTGACTCATTTTTATCTCCTCTTTCAGCTCTTCTGACTCCTATGGTAACTCTTCTAACCCTTTTTGCAGCCCTTTCCATGTCAGCTCTTTCTCTTCTGGATTTCATTTCCTTGTTAGCTCTACCATCCATTTCCCTTACACACTTAGTTTCCTACATTGCTTCTCTGTATTTTCTTCCTCTGTGTTGTGCTTGCCCATGTTTCAAATGTCAGTGACTGGCTCTTTAATTGCTAAGCCAATACTGTCACCATGAAGACAGGAAGTACACGGATTCCCTGAATTACCCTACACAAGCTTTGTTTGGTGCATACCTGCTTTTTCACCCCTCTTCCATCATACCTGTAAATTGTCCCCACTCTCCTTCAGCAGCACATCACCTGAAACCTCCTCCATTATTTCCAAAGCGTGAGGGTGTATGTAGGAATACTTTCTCCCTGCTTTTCCAGACTAACTCTAACACACATTCTGTTTCAGTGCCATGCCTCAGTGCGCTAATCACCTCGATGACCATTGAACTCTTATCTCCCTATTCCCACTGTTCACAAAATAAAAGCAATGTTTCTGACCAGCTTGACCACTTCTTCCTTTTTTCTTGCCTTTGTGTCTGGCTGGTGTTTTTTGCTTTAAGAAAATCCAAAACAAAAAACCCAAAAACAAACCACAAACAAATCAACCCAAAATTTTCTGCCTAGGTCACCTTTCATCCCTCCCAGAGAAGTGCACCACTTGTGGTCTGTGGGAGGCAGCATTCCCATGTGGCCAAGCCGCATAAAGCAGCACTGTAGTTAAAAATTCAGATTTCTTTCCAGAAATTGATTCGTATAGGAATGAATAACGTAAATATTACAGCTAAGTCTGAGACACAAGAGTCAAACAACCTACTACTGAATCTACTAGTCCTTTCAGAACAACAATCATGTTTAAAATTATTACAAATGTTTTTCTTTTCTTAGAACAGATCTGATATAGCAGACTGTCCTTTAGTTTGAGTGCTTGAAGATGGCAGGGAAGAGATAAAAACAGTAAAACATGGGATTGCTCAACTGAAAATTTTAATGTGTCTACATACTTCTGTATAATTCAGGTTGATTTATCCAGATCGTCACCGGGTGGTAGTATTAAACTGTGCGTAAAACTCATCTGTTGGAACATTTGAATATTCTTCCTCTTTAAGATAAATGTTCCTAGAAATAAATAAATTTTTTTAAAAGCCATTAGTAAATGTTTTCTTGCTATTATTCAGAAGTAGCCTGAGAAACCTAAAAAATATGTAATGCATTAACACCTATAAATGTTCATAAATTATTAGAAATGGAACTTAATGTAACTAGAACTTGTTCTGCAAAATACATGCCACATCTCAATATAACTAGCTTAGCTTTTTCTTCCTGAAATATCCCTCCAAAAATCTCAACAGTAAAAAATCCTGAATTAACACAATTCCAAACTTTTGTTTTCATAAGAAGAAGGCATCATGTATTGGAAATTCATTTGCAGGACATGTGCATGAACCTGAGAGTGGCTCAGTTGGTCAGAGCATGGTGCTAATAATGCCAAGGTCACGGGTTCAATCCCTATATGGGCCATTCATTTAAGAGCCAGACTTGATGCCCTTCTAACTTGAGGTCCCTTCCAACTCTGACTATTCTGTGATTCTGTATTTATGCCCTCCCACTAAAAAAAAAAGGAAAAAAAAGGAACTGGAAAAATAGAACACCAAACCATTACATTTGTTTTTTTTTTCCTGTAAACATTATCTTCCTCCTTTCCCATAAGAGCAGACACAAGAACTGCCCATCAAGACACATTCAGTGGTTAGTTAAAGAATCATCTAGTTCTGTCATACATAGTGGAAATGCTGTTTGTGCTCCTAGCTTAACCATGACCTATCAGAAACTGGCAGCTCTACTGGCAGTTCATCCTTTTTTGCTTCAGATAATTAAGATAAATTAAAGAAACATGTACTGGTTTTCACCTGACAATATAATTTTCTGCATAGCTAATTCTATTTATACACTATTTTGCCACCTATATAAACAGTCTGTTGTCAGTGGAATGCTTTTAAGAATTCCAGATCCTAATTCATTCATGTCAGTCAGTAACACTCAAAACCTACTCTTTGAAGATTGATTAAACAATACTGGAAAACACACTTCAGAGAAATTGTTGATTTTTTTAAAAGCATGAACTTGTAACAAGTGTATTAAAAAGTTACAAACAGAACAAGTTAAAACAAGCCCTTTGAAAGCCAAGCTATTGGGTTAATAATGATAAAGAGGTTTTTTTAACTTGAACAATGCTGGTTTGGTACTTACTTTGCTTTTTGCTCCTGAGAGAGCACTGCGTTCATGCCATCTAAACCTCGGCGCTGCTCCTGATTCTGCCGCTGCTGGTGCCGCTCCCAAAGCAACTGGGCTCTTGCAGCCTGTAGACGTTGCCTGTCCCACTCAGCATCTCTCTGGCATTCCTGCTCTCTTACTCTCTGCAGGAGTGAGAAAAGGCTTCATTTTCTCTCTTTCAAAGAGGGAACTGTATATAAAGTCTTATGGGTAAGTTCATCCAAACAAACTTGTTTGCCTTTATTGAACACTAGGGGTAGCATTTGAAATGGGGAGAAGGGAGCAAGGATTTCTAAATGAGGCAGAAGCAAGATACGGCCAATGAAAGAGCTATTTTTTTCTCTCTGTAAAAACCCAGAGCAGCAAGACAGATTTTTTTTATTATTATTCTTGTTAGCAAGAGTTGAAACTTCTTGAGGCAAGAAGTGCATAGACATCAGTATGGGTTATAAAATGGCTAATTAAGTATAATAGGGGAGCCACAAACACCATGTGAGTAGAAACTGTTTTTTTCCTCTGCCTCACTTCTTGTCTGACACCCCATTGAACAGAATCAAAAACATCAGGCCTGCAAAAAACTTACTTCTCTTGGTTGTATTCA
The DNA here is from genome assembly GCA_013400855.1 of Buphagus erythrorhynchus. Taxonomy (NCBI): domain Eukaryota; kingdom Metazoa; phylum Chordata; class Aves; order Passeriformes; family Sturnidae; genus Buphagus; species Buphagus erythrorhynchus. The sequence continues at coordinate 8,623 of VZTT01021814.1, forward strand.
TTTTCAGCCAGCCTAATGACTTGAATGAGTTCATTTTAGAGTAATAGGAGAGGCAGGAAAATAACAATTCTACCTTCAGCTTTAATAACAGTACTAGGTAAGATATAGTATAGCCTACAGTATTGTAAGGACTAAAAGATAAAATCTAATACTGTTCTTTAGCTGTCAAAAATGCAGCCTCTGCAGTAAGGGAGGCAAGTCACTTCCTACTTCACATTATCTAAGCCTGGACACTCCTCACTTCATAGGAGACTAGATGTCTTCACTTTGACTGCCTGCTTCTATACACCTCTAGAGCAGCAACTATTACCATTGAAATTCTACTTTATAGCATGGCTCATAGTTGTGTGAGACGGTAGAAATGAAACTCCATTACATTCTTACATTCATGTTCTTTTAGGCCTCTGAAATATGCATGAGCAAGGTCACTGGACCTGCTCTATTTGCCTTGCTTGGGTACCCTTGAGCATGGGAATACTGCTTTGGCCTGCCCTGCTTTCACCTTCAGCTCCTGGATCTTCTTCCCCTATGGAGCAGCCCACTCCTTGCAGGCAGCTTGTGCACTCTCAGGTCCTGAACTGCACCATGAAGCCTGGGTCTTGGGCTGGGCAGGACTTTGCTGCTCAGCTGGACCATCATGGACCACACCCTAAGATCCCCTTGGCCCTGGGCTCCTCGGCAGCCTTCCTCCCAGTGCAAGTCCAGGGCTCCAGCCTACTCCACGACATCTCCCAGGTGTTTCAGATGTACTATGTTCAGTTAGACTGATTGAAGTTTGGGTAAAATGCAGATCAATGGAAAACATAGTCTCATACTGGCATGTCCAGGGCAAAGAATAGTATTTTTCTTCTACAAATATTGTCTGTAGTATTATTACAAGCAAGAAAACAGAAAATGCATGTGAGCTTAAATACCAGTTTCTCCAGAGCTTGCTCCTTTTGAAATGCACGAATTGCCATCAGCTGCTCCTGATTCATTCCCTTCCATCTATTCACGAGCACATTATGTTTACCCCAGGGACCGATTGCTTGGTTAGGGTTTTCAGAAAGGAAGTCTCCTCGAAGGAGGCAGGTAATTTCATCCATGTCATCTTTCATTTTCTGAGCCTTTTCCAATTCATTTTTACGATCTAGTTCAGCAGCCTAAATTCAATGGAAAGAGAGGTGATGTTTTTTCCAACAGAAATATGAACTAAGGGGTGAAAAAATGTTAACACATCATAACAGATGTCTTTCCAACCTGCATACAGTTGTCAAAAGCATCATATACAAATACTGTGATCATTGTCTTATTGGCCAAGATCAAAAGTCTAATATCAAACAATTTTTTAATGTTGTCATTCACATATAGCAAGTAACTGGGGAAAAAAACCCTTTGTTTTATAAGAAAACACAGAATTAAATAAAAAATAATTCCGCATTTATCCCCAAGTAAATAACCAGTATATATTTAGCAGACAGACACAATATGAAAGAAATTTACAATAAAAATTTACAATCTGGAATCACTAGCCTTGATTTATATATTACATACTGAATCTAGGTGAAGAGCATGGGTAAGCCCTCAAAACAGACAGACAAGAGATGTTCAATTAAAGTCTGAAGATGCAGCCTTGATTCTCTTTGCTGATACAAAATGCAAATTTGAATCATATTACGTGAATGTATCTGAAATACTGGAGATCACAGTATGCATTTTCTATGGAAATCACTGTTCTTAATGTTCATTACAAGGCACAGTCTCCTACTCACAGGAAATTTTCCCCTTACAATACTCCAGAAACAAAATATAATGATATTACTGAACATAATTACCTTTCAAAGAACAATTAGACTATGTAAACTAATCTGAAGTATAATGATAATGCTATGTATCTTCCATTTCTAATACTGTCTCATTCTTCTGTAATGCATAAACTAATCTATCTGGAACAATGCCTGGTTCCAACTTCCAGTGAACAGAGGACAGGAAACCTCCTGCTTACTAGGGCACACAGAGCACAGGCTGCCAGACCTGTCTCTCTTTGTATGTCTATTTTGACTGTTACAGATCAGTAGGTAATTCTGTCTCCACTTTGACCAAGATGTGCTGTTAAAAATAATCACTGCCTTGAGCATATTCACTTATGTAGAACAGCTCATACTTTCCTTGCTGATCAGTAGGTCACTGGTTGGCACATACACATTGGAAATCAGGACAGATGAAACAGATCAGGACAAATGAAAACGGAAAGGTTTTCCATTAAGAAAGAGCAGGTGAAGTCTTCTGTGCCATATAAGGGAAAGTTGAACATGAGTAGGCAGAGTAACTAGAAGATAAAAACAACTGAGAATGACATGACTACAGACATGTGTGAGAACTTGTTCCTTTGCATATGTTAAGGAAAAGAATCATAACTGAGCAAGCAGGGTGATCTATGCTACCAGAGGAGATTGCTAAACTGGAATTATCTCTACATTTGTAGTTACAGACTTTGAGTCTGGATAACAGTGGTTATCCCAAACATCAGGCCAGAAGACTGCCAGTGAGTGACTTGTGTTTGCTCCAAGCAAACATGGAAAACCACCTGTCAGTGATGGGGCAGAAGAAACAACAACTAAGTACCGTATCCTAGATTAATAAATTCCTTGGCTGAAAACAGCCTTGTGGTTTCCATTAAAATAACAGAAGTATCTGATGTGCAAAGAAAATAATAAAAGATGAATTAATTTTTTTAATTATACATTCACTTAGATGATGCCGAAAACCTCATATTTAGAAATGTCCAGACCCAACAGGAACATCAACTATAGAGCTAAAAAAATAAATGCCTACTTTTACACAAATGGAAAACCTCAGGCAAATCAAGATGCACATGATAAACATCAACTTCACATCTAGGAATCACCATCATCACAACATGGAATAATACAGCAGGAATTAAAGGCCACTTTTCCATCTTGGATGTGAGCATGACTTTTACCAGAAGGTTAAAGAAATTTTTTAAATTCAAAATGTATTTTCCTGAATTGTTTTTTTTTTTTCCTCAAGAAGAGTCAATAAGTACCTGAAAGGAATTATGACATAACAATTTTTAAGAACCAAATGCCCAAAGATATTCAATCATCCAATATTTTTGGAACACTGAACCAGAACATCTGGCTATGTACTTTTCTCTTATTAATACTATGAATCAAGCAATTATTTGTACTTTCAAAAAAACTCCAGAGTAAATCATATTTAACAGAAAATAATTTTGAATGGATCACATTATTGCTGGCCTTGAAGCTTAAAATGTGCATTATTTAGATCACTTTCTTAATGTCACTCCACTGTAATCTAGCAACAGATCAAGGCACTTTGACACTGTAACTCAGACTTCTCATTGAGAGGGAGAGCATAAAATTTCAAAGCTGCCTGTGAATCTTACTGGAGGAAACTCCCAGCTCAATGCATAGCCATGCATGTCACACTACTATGCCATGACTAATGACAAGAAAGATTTTCAACTCTGGAAACACATCAGATTTATCTTGTCCAGTCAAAGTCCTCCTGCTTCACTATTTCTGATGCAAGCCAGGTGCCACTGGCCTCTTGTCTACCTGGGCACAGCTGGCTCATGTTCAGCCACTGTCACCAGCACTCCAGGGCCTTTCCTGCCAGGCACTTCCCAGCCACTGTCTCCATCTTGGAGCTGTAGGGGATTGTTGTGATCCAAGTGCAAAATCCAGAACTTTGCCTTGTTGAAACTCAGACCACTGGCCTAGGCCCATTATTCCAGCCTGTCCAGATCCCTCTGCAGAGCCTTCCTACCTTCCAGAAGACTTGGTGCCATCTACAAAGTGCTTTGATCCCCTTGTCCAGGTCATTGTTGAAGATGTTAAAAAGCTGACCCCAGTTCTGAGCCTTGGGAACACCACTGGTGCCTGGCCCCAGCTCCATTCCCCACCACTCTCTGGGCCCAGACATCCAGCCAGTCTTCTACCCAGTGAACAGTGTGTGTCCCTGCCCAAGCCATGAGGAAAATGCTGTGGAAAAGTGTCAAGGGCTTTCCTAAAGTCCAGTCAGACACATCCATTGAGGAGATCACCCTGTCCTAGGAGATCAGGTGGGTCAAGCAGGACCTGCCTGTCATAAACCCTGGCTGGCTGGGCTGATTCCCTGGTTGTCCTGCATGTGTTCATGATGGCACTCAAGAGGATGCTCCATGACCTTTCCTGGCACCAAGGTCAAGCTGAACCTCCTTCCAGCCCTTCTTACAGCAGTGCCACACTTCCTGTCACCTGGGACCTCCCTGGTGAGCCAGCAAGCTGGGAAATGATGGAAAGTGGCTCCATGAGCACTGCCACCAGCTCCCTCAGTGCCCTTGGGTGGATCCCATCTGGCCCCATGGACTTTTGTGAGTCTAAGTTGCAAAGAAGTTCTCTGAGCATTCTCTCCTGGAATATGGGAGCTTCATTCAGGTCCCTGCCCCTGCCTTCCAGCTCAGGGGACTGAAGACCAAAGCAGAGAAGATTTTAAGTACCTCAGTCTTTTCCTTATGCTCTGTCGCTATATTTCCTCCCAAATATAGGATAGAAATTCTCATTGCCTTTCTTTTGCTGCTGATGTATTTTTAGAAACATTTTTCATTGTCTTTGACAGCAGTAGCCAAATGAAATTCTAGCTGGGCTTTGGCCCCTTCTAATTTTCTCCCTGCATAACCTCACAATATTATTGCAGTCCTCCTGAGCTGCCTGTTCCTTCTTCCAAATGTAATAAACCCTCTTTTTCTCCCTGAGCTCCAGCCAAAGCAGTCTGCTCAGCCAGGCTGGTCTTCACCACTGGCTTGGTTTTCCACACATGGGGATGGCTTGCTCCTGTACTTTTACATTTTGATTTTCAATTAACTTGGGCTGTCTATAAACAAAATTATATGACAAATGTCCCCCCAAAGGCTCAAGCAACATTAGAGACTTGCATGCTCATACAACTAAACCAAAAAGTACCATCCTTAATGTAGGTAATTCTAATGTGGTTTATTTTGATGTGACTAAACACATTTAAAGCTAAGTCACAACATAGTTTACATATTACAAACAAATAAGTTTAACCAAGCTAATAGCATCCATGTAGCCCTTTGAGTTGTATGTAGAAGCTGAAAAGAAAAAAATCCTCTGCAGTAAGATGAAGAACCAGAGCATAACAGATAATGGTACTAAGGTTCCAAAGCAAGGCCAGTAAACAACTAAGAGATGTTGTACACAAACACCCATGAAGCAGCCAAAGTGCCAAAAACAGTGGTTGTGGGGAAATAATGTAAACAATAAGGACAAAAAGCAACTGTTAGCAATGTTTCCACACAAGTGCAAAGAAAAGCAGACAGAGACAATAAGAGTATGGGAGGACTGATATAAACTGAGAAAGAAGCATGGGGGGCTTTTGCTGTACCCCAGTTTTCCAGTTCAAAGCCCCCAAATTACTGAGGAGCTATTTCTGCGCACCAGCCAGCAAGCTGAGAACCAGGACATCTAGATCCTTGGATGCATTGTTTACTTGGCAAAGTGCATAAAATATATCTTGTTACAAGCTGAAACAACCTTGGAAGTCAGCTGCTAAGAAACTCCTGTTACAACATAACTACTCATTCTGATTTTGTGCATCTTATTTTCCTTCTCTGTCCCCCCATTTTCTAAAAAACAACAAACCAACTTAATATTAATTTACCTGGATTCTATTGAAATTTTTAGTAGCTGTACAAACTGCACGCCTGCTTTCCTCTTCTTTTTTTTGTTCCTCCATAATCTTTCGGTCAAGTTCGACCCTGAACTTGTCATAAAGATCATCTAAATTAGATTCAAATGAAATTTAGTCAATATTCATGAACATGATGTGCCATATGAGTTAACCAGGGGAAGAGGCGGGGGGAGCAATAGATACAGTAGGCTGAATAACTATTTCCAAATCCTACCATCAAAGCGTCCATCTTGGGATTTCAGGTGACTCATGAATCTATTACCTATCTTACCTGCCTGTTTAATATGCTACCTATCTTGTCTAAACAGTTTGTGTTAAAATGAAAGAAGTATGTTAAGTACTGCAGAAAATAATATTTCATGACAACCTGGGAAAGAAAAATCAGTATTATTTTTTCTGCTCTAGGACAGCATGGATTGGACAGTTTGGCCTGATGAAGTAAGCATACCAACTGGTGGCATAAACCAGAAATGAAACCTGGGTAGTATCACAATCAAATGTTATGAAATAGAGATTTCCTAAGAGAAATAGTGAATACGTTAGAGCTTATAGAGTAAAAACTGCTCTAGCATTTCTAAAAGTTAAATATACAATAGGGTATACCATATTTTCATCACATACATCACAACATCAGAAAAAGAAGAAATAGCAATCAGGCTCTTTTTTGTTACCTGCCAATTTTTGGTCAGCTAATGCATTTTTCCAGTCTTTCTGTTGCTGAAGAGACCACTCCCTTAACTGCTCCTTTTGAAACTTCATCCTCTGATCATAGTTTAAGTCTTCACCCATAAACTTCTGCATGCCAGATATAGTACACCGAGGATCATCATCTGAAACTCGAGCAGGTCTGTCTTTCTTTAGGGCTTGTGGATCGTTCAGGTCAAATTCACGTCTTGTTTCCGGCTTCTGAAAATTCTTCTGAAATTCAACGAGAGCCCTATTCAAGTCTTTGGTTTCATTTTTCTGTCGTTCTTCCAACAGACACATGAGCTTGTCATTTTTCTTCATATCATGAGCTAGACAAATATGAACACAACAAAATGACAACTCTTAGAGATGCACGAGTCTTTGAAGTGCACACATAAGGTGAAAATAAAATTTTCAAGATGAATAAACACAATGTAAGTCTTCAAACTGTTATGCCTTAGGAGAGTATTTGATCCCTAAGTACCAGACCAGCAAACATTCTAATATTAGTAATATTTACTTATGAAATATTTTCAGCTTTTTAGGTATAAATTATTTTATTAATGGTGAAATAATAATATAATGATAAAAAATTTACTAACGTTGAAATACATGCATGTGAAACAAATACTAAGTACCAGAACTATGAGGTTTAGTTTGGTGAAAACCTGCAGGAACACAATAAATGTACAGTAAACCAGCTGTTCCTATTTACTATTAGTTTACAGCTACAGCTGAAATATATTGCTGCTTGTCAGGAAGAACACCAAAATTGGGCTGCAACTGAAAGGAATATAGATAGCTCTTCCATAGTTCCAATGATTTTTCTAACCACAGCACTAAAATCATTGGCTGGAAATAAGTTTTGAACAGCTTAAGAGTTTCTGCCCATTTAATTGAAACCAAATAAATTACAGCATTTTTAAGAAAAAACAAACAACAAAACTTTTGCCAGACTCCACATTGCTCCTGATAGTTTCCCGAGTCAGACCCTGACAGGTGTATTTTCCAGCCAGGAAAATCACAAGCAGCTGTAGTAGAAGCACAGCATGGAAGCTGGCAGCTCCATTTTAGCTCCTCCTGAGGCACACAGAGAGCTCAAGCTGTGGGACCTTTTCACCTGATAGCACAGGAAAGCATGCCAAGCACAGGATACCACAAAGGGTTTGAGGTCAGGGCACAGCATGAAATATTTTTGTGGCTGTGAGTTCTGACTCAGCAATGGCTCCTCTTATCGCCTTACTGTACATGACTCATGATTCCAGCAATAACAATCTAGAGAGGATTCTACAGAATCTATACATTCTATGGAAGAATGGCTAGACACAAGATGAGCTCACTCTACAAGAAAGCAACTAAAACAGATTAACCACTACTATACTGAAAAGGACAGTGGTAAGTAATTTTTTTTTTTAATCCTGCTGCATATTCAGGTTTTATATTATGCTATTCATTGATACCTTTTAAAAGAAAACACTGAAAATTCTGGCCTATTAGGCAATGTATCCCAGTTTAATCATGTCAATATAAATCTTAAGATAGCAAGGAGAATACATACTGTGCAATGTAGATATATGAACATAAACAGGACATAAACTGGATGACTGAATTTAGAGAATACATGAAGGGATAAAAGAAAGCAGGAAATTGTTTAAAACATTTAACTATTCACAGAAATATCATAGTATCTAGGAATATACCAAATCTTTCATGTTCTGCTTTTTCAGCTGCTTCTTGAATTTTCCTCTCCTTGACCTGGGCATCCAATGCATCTTTATCAATCTATTAAAAAGAAAAAAAAAAAGCTCTTTAGGAGATACTGTATTTGAACAACTAAAACAGGTATTGTCAAGCTACATTGACTCACAGTTGCACACAATACATATAACCCCACTAGCAACAGAATATATACGCATTACTAATGAAGGCAAAACAAAATCCAGAAACATTCTTGTTTGCTTGCTTTGTTTTAATAATGATAGGTATGCTCTTGCACCTAATCAGATGAAAACACCACATTTACATGATACATAGAACTATAAATACTTTCAGCTGCATTACACATAATACGTTTTCCCCATTACAGCTGGCAATTTAATTTTATTGTTCTGCTTTCATTTATAAAGCAGCTAAGTATTTTAATAGTAAAGATGGCAGGAAGTTGTAATAATTCATATTTGAAAAAAATACAAAGCGTTCACTATAAGAATGGAATGGAAACGTCTTATCAGAGAGATTCACATGGTTGCCAAAATGCACTACAGGGTACATGATCTATGATGAGCTGACAGATATGGTACACAACATCCACATCCATGTCAAGTGGGACTTGAGCAAAGGACAATATAGGCCACATCATCAAATGGGAGCACACACCTCCATTTTAGGCAAAAGAATGTGGCCCCACATTTGCTGGCAGATGGTGGCAAATTAATAGGCAGAAACATGGATTTTACCTATTTTCTTTTTTTTTACTATCAAGTCGCTTCATGTCTTAAAAAATTTTGTCAAAAAAAACAGTGACAAATCTTCAATAATCTGATAAACAATTTTAATAGTCTTTGTCTAAAACCTATTCAGATGAAAACAGAAACAGATCATGGCTGAAAATACACATGGTTAGTGCTGTGACGGACAACAATAGCAATCAGGCAAAGAGGTAAGTCTGTAAGCAAGGGTGAAACCATCAAAAATTCCATCCTCTAAAAACAATGGTGTTGTGGGCTCTAAATATCAACTCTTTCAGAGGTCTCATTAGGAAAGCCAAGCTGACAATATAACTACAGGAAATACTGCTAAGAGAAATTCAATACAAGTTCTTAGTACTCTTGCAATAATAGAGGTAGGTCAGTGAGTCGACTTGTGTTACGCTATTGGCTCTGTCCTCTTCAAAACACTTTCACTCGACACAAAAAACATCCCAAAACCAGACATTCCCAGTCATATAAAACTACAGGTTTCACTTTGCAGTACTTAAATAAGAAATCTACGACTAGTTTGAGGCAGCTAATTTCTAAACTATTTATGTATAAAGTTTACATGTAAATTGAAAGTAATATTTCATTTGGATTACTCATCTGAACTCTTTAGAAAAATCACTGATTTACTGAGGGTAAATTCTTCAATCTGTAACTGAAGAGGGTATTATCTTATGTTTTTCATTACTCAGATGACAAAACAGATGCAGAAGTCAAAGTAATAATAAAACTAGAAATAATCAAGGAAAAAAAAACTGGGTTCCCATTCTGCTTTCCAGTATATTACCGCCACATTTTTAAAACATGCAAACCCTGCTTTAGGATTTCTGGTTTCTAAGTCAAATACTGTCTTGATTTTTAAATTTTCTCAGTGACTGCCACTGAGGTAAACTGGTCAGAGAACAGAAGCAAAGACTCTTAAAACCACATGGAAATACTGATACAGAATATCTCTGTATGGATTTCCTGGCTCTTTATGGCTCAGACCTGGCCTAACTTCAAAGCATAAGAACAGTCCCTTCTGTCAGCATAATTGTTCAGGTATATTACATGATGTTAAATCAAAATAAACTGTTAATCAAAATTGTCTAGATGAGCTCTCCTTCATTTTAGATGTTTGTCTAATGTAAACAGATCTATCAAAACCTGCCCAAGTCAGTTCTACAAAACAAGTCAGTTCTACAAAAGTATTTGGGTAAAACCTTAGGATGGTGTACTCCAGTACTCAATAAAACACACCAGGATATACTAGTTGTCTGCTATTTAATTAAGTGAGAATTTATGATTTGCACTTCATTTTTAAGGCTCTAGAAAAGCCAGTTTATAGAGAAAATATGTGTTTCTGATTAAGAAATTTCAGGTATCTTACCCCATCCCATAACTGCTAAAAAATGTTATTAGTTCCTTCCAGTTAAGTATGTTGTTGGGCACTTAAGTATATTGTTGGTATGTGTCGGGATGCTGTACCAGGTGGACACACTTGTCATGTTCAGTGAGTGGGAACTGCTAATTGCCCTGCACCTACAATGACTCTTGCAGAAGAGTGACAAGAAAAAATTCAAGGCCCTGTCAGAGATAAAGTGAAGATATTTTTCCACTGACTTGAGACATGTTTCTATACCTAAGAAAAGAGGATCCAATCGACATCTGTTGCAATTCTACCGGTTCAATTAAATCACCTCACAGCACTCTTCCCTCCGTGCATGCTCACAAAATCCTAATGTGGGCCTTTGGAAATATCACAGGGAGATTCAATATACTATTGCATCCAAAGTCAAATAGGTATAGAGCACATTATTCCCTGACATTCAGGATGCAAACTGCATAGTAAACTCTGGAGAAAATCCACTAGTCTGAAGGATGTTCACATTTACACATCCACACCAAGAAAAATCAGACTCAACAATTAATTACATATACGTTAACAAGGATGGATCTGTCTTATTTTGTCTGATGCAAAATGCAGACCAATTGCAGGACACTTACAGCAGTAAATCTCTCACAGCATCAATTCTAACGAGGTCCAAGTGGACAAGGGCAGTATCACAGAGCAGAGAGATAAAAAACAATTACTTCTTTTAGCCACATTAAATGAGCTGACTCTGGAAGCTCTTGGCTTCCCTCAAAAGTACTCCTACACCGAGATACAACACAGGGCTTGATCTCTCTGTGCTGTTAGGGGGCAATGACATCTTGCCTTTGAATCCAGAGCAGTGGGGCACAGGTACACACGAGAAGCAATGGCCATAAAGTAAAACATAGGAAGTTTTGCCTCAGCAGGAGGAAGAGCCTCTTTCCATCGAGGGTGGCAGAACACCGAACAGCCGACCAGGGAGGCCACGAAGTCTTTCCCCCTGAAGATATTCCAAACCCACCTGGACATGTCCCTGTGTCACCTGCTCTGGCTGACCCTGCCGTGGTGGGGGAGTTTGAAGTGGTTGATCTCCACAGGTCCCTTCCAACCCTAAATATTCAGTGATTCCTTTCATCAGTAACTTTAAGCGCGACTCTAAAAGTTGCATCGGGACCCTCCCTTCCTGCTTGCCCCCCCTCACGCACACACCTGAGGAGGGGGCATTGGAATACCGCTCCTGGCACGCCCAGGCCGGCTCAGCCGCCCCTTCCCCCCCTGCCCCGCACTGGGGGTCGCCCCCGCGTTAAGCCGTTCTCCTCCGAGCTCCGGGGAGCGGCGGGGGGTCACGGCGCCTTCCCTCCCTTCCCTCCCGCCCTCACCCCTATGGTGCGGATCCGTGCGTTGAAGATGCGGTCCCGCCGCAGCAGCTCCCGCCGCCGCCGGCGCTCCAGGGCGGCGGCCTCCTCCAGTTCCCGCTGCGGCCCCAGCCCGCTCATGGCGCCGGGAGCCAACAGCGGGACGGCGGGGCTGGAGTGAGAGCTGTGGCCGGGAGCAGCGGCGTCCCGTCGGGAGACACACCGCGGCCCGTCGCGATGGGAACGGGAGCGGGGGCGGCCAGCCGGGACACACCGCGGCCCGTGGCGATGGGAACGGGAG
>VZTT01021815.1:2902-14183 GCA_013400855.1 Buphagus erythrorhynchus
TTGCATTGATGTTTGGGATGGAAAGCATTAATAATATGATTCTTCTGTCGTGGAAACCCCTTGAAAAAAAATTAGGATCTTAATATAAAGTGAGAGCTTTGCATGGTTTCATGTGAACATGATTTTAGATAGATGTCCTAAGAAAACTTGAGTAGATAAGTAAAATTTCTAAAAATGTATGATATACGCAGCATAATAACTATCCCCTTACTGAATAAAGCAGAAATCCTACTTTAGAGGGAGGACAAAGATTGCTCCCTGTGTATGCATACATGGAAAAAACAAACTGGAAATTCTTCACTGCTCAGTGCTTACACTGCTGAGGTTTCTGTGCTTCCACTGTGCAATGTTACCTCAGGGTTCTTAAAAAAAAAACTCATTGAAAAACTCATTCAGAAAGATGTGTTTCTTTTTGTCTCTCAATTTCCTTCAAGAATGGCAGTGGGGCATTAAGACACCATTTGTAATCTCAGTTTGGCAATCAGACTCTGTTAACCTAAACTAGGGATAATTAGCAGAGTTAGGCAGATGTAATATCATTATTTATGTTATTTATTAGTGTATATTTATGTAATATTCAAGTGAGGGTGCTTATACCACAGTTTTCAGATCCTCTCTGGGGAAGAGAATCTATTCAACACATTCTGTGCTTGCATCTTTCTCCTCTGATAAAGGCAGGGAAAGGGTCCCAGGAGCTCACAGAAATTCAGGCTGGTCCTTACCACAGGACAGGCTTGGTGAGCTCCTCGGGGTATCATAAAATCATAGAATATTAAGGTTGGAAAAGACCTCCAAAGTCATCAAGTGCAATCTTCATGCCAAGTCCCATTGAAGGGATTCTGGGATTCTTTCACGACCCTTCCTGAAGCAGGGTGTGCACTTGTCCAGCTAAGGGACATGCTGCTTTTGCTCATATATCAGTATTTTTCTAACTCAGTGACAAAACCTTGGGGTGCTGGTGTCCTGCCACTCTTCCTCAGGATGTGTAGGAAAGATGGTGTGTCCAGGAAGGGATCAGAAGTTGTTTCTACTGCTCCACCAGCATGTACAGATTTATGGCTGGAGACTAAAGCAACTCAAAGAATTCAACATTTTCCTTATTGAAATGGAAAATAAGAAAAAAAACCCCAAAAACAGGAATAGAATGGACAATCCTGCCATGGGTTTTATGGCTGTGAAGGACAGTTATACCAAATATGCTAGGAGATATTTTAAAGAGCAGGAATCATTACCCTGACTTGCCAGTGAGGACTCATAAGCTCATAAAATGTGAACCAAACCCCAGGATTCAGACTGGGCTGCATCTCTCCTGTCCTCTGATCAGTCTCAGTCTGTTTATGTTTTAGTTGGTTAAAAGCAAAGAAGAAGGGAGGGGAGAAGAGACTATGCAAATGCAAAATGAGAGTGACTTGTAATGCTGGAAAGCGGGAAAGAAGGGAATCTCTCTGCAAAGGGAATGATGGAAAAGCCATGTGAAGTGATAACTGTGCAGTCTTTGAAGCTCTTAATGGGACTATTTGAGAATTCTGCTTGAAGCTAAATGACCCATTAGCATCCTCTGCTGACCAAACACAGGCTCTGACGATTTACAAGTGGACAAGGACATCTGAGTGCCTTTGAAAGTCTGCAGTTTGAAGCAGAGGTTTCCTTGTTTGACTTGGAATTAATGAAGGTTAAAATTAAAGGGGAAGCAGAAGCAAGTCTGTTGTTTCATGGGCTGAACTTTCAGGATGCATTGCAGTTACTCCTGAAGAAATTAAAGTGTCTGGTGAGGATCTGCTATGAAAAAACATACTTTTGTATGTGGAAAAAAAAAAGTTAGAGAGAATCAGAGAATCATAGAATGTTTTGGTTTAGAAGAGATCTTCAAGATCATCTCATTCCACCCCCCTGCCATGGACAGGGACACCTTCCACTATCCCAGGTTGCTCCAAGCCTCATCCAACGTGACCCTGAACACTTCCAGGGATGGGGCACCCACAGCTTCTCTGGGCACCCTGTGCCAGGGCCTCACCAGCATCTCAATAATTTCTGTGAGCCTTTGCCCATTCATATTCTCCCCACAGAGTGACAATAAACTGATGGAAAAGCATGAACAAATCTGTGCTCCAAAGTAGGGGTTTTTGGGAAGTGGAATAATGTCCCCTCACACATTCTCTCCTAGCATACCTGACAAGAAGATCCCTCTTCACAAATGGGCATGGAAATATATATTTAAAATGCTTTTTTTTTTTCCTCTTCCAAATCAAAGAAAACCTATCTGAGTGACTGAAAATCTGATGGAGAGCCATGATGATTCACTGATTATCTGCTAGGGAGGCAGGACAGTACAGCATTTTAAAGTGAAAAAAAAAAAAAAATCTGGAAATCCACACTTTGATAAAACCACCAGTTTGATTGGTGGTTGACTCTGGAAGAGAGTACAGGTCATGCATCACTATTCCCTGCTGGAGGTGCTTCTCCAGCTTGTTTGGGCACTGAGAGGGAATGAAGGACAGGATTTGGAGCACCAGTGGAAGAGATGAGTCTCCTGTCCTTTGTGGTGTAACACACCAACACATCCACAGAACAGAACAGCCAGGGAACAATGCAGGGCACTGCAGAGTGACATAGAGCAGTTAGAGAAGGACCCAAGGCAGACTGAGAGACCTGATTGCAGCAGTTAGGGAAAGGGAAGGAAGGAAAAGTGGATAAAAACAGTAATATTAGTATCATCTCTCCTGTGAGAGTGCTGCTTCAGTTGTAAGGAGGGTAAAGGATTCTGGAATAAAGCAACTGGTTTGTCACATCAAGATGATTTTATTGACTCTGGTGGCTGGAGGACTGGTTGATCTGATCTCAAGGAAAATGTCCAAGTTAAGGATTTTACTGAAGTTACTTTTTGTGTTAGTATTGGATAACAGGACTGTGGGATCATGGAAACACCCTTCTTCTAATCCATCTAAAAAAGGAGGAAAGGGAATTGAATTATCTGCAAAGATTTTAAATAGGAAGAAACAGCATCATGTCCACAGATGGGTTGAAGTAGAAACAGACATCAAAATTAAAACTCTGTAGAATCTCTTTTACCATATCTGCAAGTGAGTGAGATCAGGGTAGTTAACACTGGAAGCACATTTGCCTGCCCTGTGAACAGCCCAAGTCAGTGCTTGTCTCAATTTCATTGCACAGCAGAGTGGAGAGGGAGCTCTTTCTCTTACAGGGGACAATTTTCTCCTGGCACCCTGATGCAGCTCCAACACCCCCAGACCAAAACCAAACTGAGGGGCCTTACCCAAATTCATCCCTCCAAGCAGAGCCTGGAAATTTAGTGTGGCACAGTGGTTTAAGCAGGAAGGAGGTAGTGTAGAAAAAGGGAATTGTATCCAGGAGGAGGCATTTGGATTATCCAGAAGGATAAGTCAGTTAAAAAAAATAGAGAAATTCTCTATGTTGCTTCAGCTTGGTCCAAACCATTCTTTCAATGGAAAAATAACATTTATTTGTGGATTTAATCTCCATTAATTAATTTCTTTGTCTTTCTCCTCTCAGCTACGAGCCAGGAAGATGAAGTGCTGCCTTCTCTCCATCGCTTTGGCCGTTCTGCTGCTCGTTGTCATAATCATCGCAGTCTCCGTCAAGCACTGACCTGGCTGAGCTTTGCACAGGTAAAACCCTCTAGCCAAGTCTTTTATCATACTCTGTAAGGTGCCTGAAAGACAGTTTAGGGAGCTGATCATGGTAAGAAAAAAATATCTTCACTTGCAGAGTCAGGTCTGGCATACTAAAATATTTTCTTTTAAAGGCTGTTAGAAATATTCTTAATGGATCCTTACAATTAAGCCAAGGTGATATTCCAAAAAAAAAACAACATATGACCCTTTCCTTTGCTGTTTGTGTCATGTTTGATTTTTCATTAAGCTCATAGCAATGCTAACTAATGAATCCTAATTATTGGGATTAGGAGTTAGAGATGCAGAAGCAGTTTTAAAGATTCCAGGCTGGAGCAGGGTCAGGGGCAATCCGACAGCCCAGAGGTGTTCCCAAGTGCTTTTATCTTCTGAGATGTTCCAGAGAGCCTCCTGAGGACCAGGAAGACAAACACCTGGAGATCTTTGCTCTGTATCTACATCTAGAAGGAATATTGGTCTCTAGCTGGATGATTGTGCTGTAACCTGAGGTATATAGGTCAGATATCAAAGCATCTTCATCCTATTAGTGAAGTTTCACCTATAGCATGTTTACTTTGTAAAGCAAAAAGTGCTTTAAGTGTAAAGTATAAGACACACAAAAAATATTTTTCTTTCTTTTCCTTCATCGCCCTGGGATGGTTCATCAATTATTTGTGATATTCTCTTTCTGATGCAAAGCATGTCTGGGTTTCTCCTTCTTTAGAAGGTTGCCAGGCCATTATTCAAGGAGAGAATATCAGATTTACAAATTTTCTAGCCCCCAAAGAGGGGCTGTGTGCCTGCTGCCAGGGCAGGGGTCCCATTTGGTAAAACCAGAACCCAAAAGCAGCAATGGGACTTTTCCTGCAAACAGCAACTCTCCTGTGAAACCATCCTTGGGGAAGCAAAAAGAATTGAGAGATTTTTAAATCATTTTGTTTAACAAGGGTTCAGTGTTACTTGAAAATGCTCTCCTTCCATGTGAGGATGAGGCTTCTAAAGTGCCTTCTTTCCACTGGGAACTAACAGGGGTTGGTTCAAAACCATCATAGAAAGGTGATTCTTCACACTTCTTAAGGTCTGGTACTTCTTCTGCCCCTGGTCGTCAAAATGTGATAAAAGAAGGTACAAGAAGGAATTATACAAATCAAAAAAAAAAGAAAAAAAATGTTGAAGGATGTCAAGAACCATCTCACTGGTTAGGATGAGAATAATCACAAGCCCTACATCATTGGAAGGAGAAATATGTTGAAATACTTTGCTACATTTGAATCTTTACTTAGGTGTTTGGCCAGTCCTGAAGCAAGGATAATATTAGTGAAATGGACCTTTAACTGACTGAGTATCAATGGTCTGCTTATGGGTGCAAGCAGGGATCTGTCCTCATAATTTAAATACATTGCAACTGCAATAATTTTAACTGCATTACTCTGCTTTTACTCTGTATTAATTCAGAAATGTGTTCCATCAGGATAATCTGTAATATAACACAATGTCTTTTAGTATAGTTAGATATTCCTATCTAGTGGAAATTACAAATCTTATCATCAGTTGACTACGTCTAGACACCTTTTAATCAAAATCCCTTTAGTGGAGAAAGTCAGAGAACAAAATATTCTTACAATAAAACTCCATTGGAAAACTAAAATTAATCTCCTGTTATGAGATCCATGTCTTGAGGGAAGTGAACCTAGAGATACTAATGAAAGCACCAGGAAAAATATCATGCTCTACTTTTCATCATCAATTGTGAAACTAATTATTGAGCTTCTAAAACAAGATTTACTCTGCAGCAGCAGAACTGGAGGCAGGACCTGCATTGAGCTCTACTGGAACAACAATGATTTCTGATCTTTATAAATGGTTCTTAATCTGAGTTAGCCCTAGTGGTGTGCAGCAGATTTCATATTTATGCTTTGAGGATTTCTAAATCAGGGTTTTTTCAGGGTTTCTGTGTCCATAGTGATAGATTAAATTCTGTTCTGAATTTTAATGCAAACAGATTTTTTAAAAATACATGATCCATGATTTTTAAAATATCAGTGGATATAAAGACTGCCTCAAATAACAGGTTCATATAAAGCTCTCATACATACTTTAGGGAGATAGGGAACAGCTGGAGTTTAATGTGGAACAGCTCTGCATGACTTCAGACAAAATAAAGGGAGGAAAGCAAGTGAGGGAACTCATTACTAAATACTCTGGTTGGCACAGGACATATCACTGAATGAAATCCCAAGTTTGGTAATGACTGGCAAGAACTTCCATTTAGCATCTCCTCAAAATGTTTGTTCCATACTGGATTAGGAAGGAGCCAAAAGAAAAAGCCCCAGCCACTCTATTCCAGTGGTTTAAATGCCATTTGCAGGATATTATAGTTAGGCTTCTTTAGCTTTCGTGACTGGTACTAAGAAATATGAAGGTCACTATTCAGTGAATTAAAGAAATGATGCCATTAATATCTATGATCAGTATTTATTGCTTTGATCATTAGCATATAAAGCATTCTTTCTTTTTTTTTTCTTTTTTTAATTGGTTGATGTTACTGCTTTTGCAATAACAATACCAAATCAACAGTTCTTCTCAAAAGAAGAATTCTTCCCCCCCCCCCACGAATCAGACACAGCTTAGACAGACAAGCCCATTCCTTCCATAGGGGAGATCACTTGATGAATCTTGCAGAGTAAAAAGCAGCTTTGCTGTGAGTTTCCCAGGCAGTTGTGCCATCCCTGGCTGCTGGCTCAGTGCGTGCAGAGAGGGAGCAGCTGCTCAGGAGAGCTCCCAGCCCTGACTGCTGCCTGTCGAGGGCCCTGCCATAAGTGTGTCACTGCTCCCTTGAGGCAGTTTTGTCTGGCAGAGGAAGAGAAAAATCCTCTACAGTGAATGCAGAGAAACTCCTGAGGACTTGTGTCTGTACATTTGTTTGCTGACACCTTAGGAAAACAGCCCAGGAACTTTTGGGTCACGTTGTGCACATCTTGGAGCAGCACTGCAGCTGCTCCTTTTGCTGTTCCATCAACATCAGTGACCATTCAAGAGGACAGTATTGCAGGAGCAGTCTGAAAGAAGCTTTCTTGTTAACAACAGCTTTGGAAAGTGTCAATATTTCAGCTAGACAGACCTTCTGTGTCCTTCTCTTGACTCATTTGCATGAGTGCACACTTATCCAAAGTGACAATCAAGACTGCTGGAATCCTAAGTTTTAAGCTTTCTTTATGGAAAAATAGAGGTGACAAACTTTAAGAAAGATGCTGCGTGTCTGTGACAGCTGGAAAATGCGGTTTCCAACAACAGCTTCAACATCTCAATCCCATTAGCTAGAGAAAGAGAGAATGAATGATGACTTGACTGAGCCCTGTTCTTGGAAGAAGTCATTGCAGCAGAGGGTCCCTTCACCATTACCAAGATACATTTCTGTCAGACAAAGGTCACTGGACTGAGCACACAGACTTTGCCATGTAGATTTCTTAAATCCTGTGGGCTTTGACTCAACAGATTCTCTGAGTGTTCAGCAGCTCAAAGCTCAAAGCCTTCCTGATACAGGAGACAAGTTATTAAATCTTTAATGGACATTGATTCATTCCTTTTTTGATAATTTGACCATTTGGATTTTGAACCATCATAAACTTCTAAAATATTAACTATCCGAGCAAGGGGTTGAACTCTGATTACAATCTCCATGTAATCTTGAATGTACAGACATAAAATCCTTAGAATCATAGAATGGTCTGTGTTTAGATGGCACCTTAAAGATCATCCAATTCCAAACCTCCTGCCATGAGCAGGGACACTTTCCACTATCCCAGGGTGCTCCCAGCCCCATCCAACCTGGCCTTGGACATTTCCAGGGATGGGGCAGCCACAGCTTCTCTGGGCACCCTGTGCCAGGGCCTCAGCACCCTCACAATAAAGATTTTCTTTCTAATATCTCACTTATCATCTTGGACAATGTCTCCTTAATTGGGCTGTAGTCCATGTAAAAAAGGAATAATCAAACTCCAAGTTTGTTTCCCAAATATGCAACTGTCTTGTTTTGAATTTAAATTAAATTATCATAGAAAAATAGAAAATATTGTTTTAGTTTGGATTATTTTTCCCCCTCCCTCACAGTTACAACTTTCCTTGCATAAATCATTTATGGGTTTGTAATGTGCTTAAATATTTTATGTAACCTGATCAATGAGGATGAGGTTCAGACAGCTGATTTTACACAGCCCATCCTTGGTGTTTGTTTTTCTTTCAGACCTC
This sequence comes from Buphagus erythrorhynchus, assembly GCA_013400855.1. Lineage (NCBI taxonomy): Eukaryota > Metazoa > Chordata > Aves > Passeriformes > Sturnidae > Buphagus > Buphagus erythrorhynchus. The sequence goes on from VZTT01021815.1 coordinate 10,801, forward strand.
ATGCTTTTCGAGTTGGCTGGATTATTTCAGAGCTTTGTGCACTACACTGTCCCTGTGTGCTGTTTCTCTTGCCACCAACAAACGCAGTCACAGCCCCTGTGTGTCAGGGTCGTGAGGGTCGGGATGGCAGAGAGGGAAAGATTGACAAGTGGCTTTGTGGCACTTGGCATCTGCAGGGCTGTTGTTCCTTCCAAGCAGGAGACAAGTCTGGGCACCCTCCTCTGACACACACAGCAGAAATTCTGACATTTGTGCCATGCATCTCTCCCTGGCCATGTCAGGCTGCTGAAGCACAGCAGTTCCTACTCAGTGTTGAACAGAGAAATAATTTAACCTAAGGAACTTTGCAAATAAAGGCAAAGCACTGAGAGTTTTGTTCCATGGTATTGCTTTTGCTTTTTAAGTTGTTATCACAGGGCTTTTCTTGGTGTCTCTGTTTTCACCACACATCTATATGTGGCTTAATATGTGAGTGGCTGAGTTTTCAACCTTGTTTCAATCTTTCAAGCTCTGTAAGGGTAATAATATTTTTGGCAGCTGTCATTGAAATCCTAAAATAATTCACCCCTCTGCCCTGGCTGTGTCACTGCTGCCATGTTTGCTGTGCAGAACAATCAGGAATCTATAGCTCTGTAATATTTATTTTTTTTCCCTGTATCCTATTACTTTGAAAAAGTTCCTACATTTAGAGTCTGGTATCAATTCTTGTCATTTCAATTCTTGTCATTTAGCCTATAATTAATTGCTCAGATCCTGGCACCCCTGCTCAATTGTTGCTCTGACAAGAAGACTGAGGTACATCCTGTTTCTGCAGTAACTTTTTGCTTCAAATTTAAGATCTCAACAATGAGATCTGGATTTTCACTGGATAATATATACTGGGCCTGGGTTTATGATTTGGCCCAATTTCTTAAATTAGGCTAACATTTGTATTCTTTAGGACTTTCTCGATTCCAGTGGTCACGTCTCCACTTCTCTCCACTAAATTATTTCCCTGACAGCACAATAAAAATGTGCTGCCACAAATGTGCAGAAGAGAGAAATTATTAATAGTAGAAAAAGAAATTCTAAGAGACAAGAGTCTGCTTTGTGAAAAAAAAATCCCTCAAAATAACAGGGCAAGAAAAGCAGAAGTGCCAGGAAACAGGAAACAGGCAGATTCATTTCTAAGAATTTCTCTGAGCTTTTACTATTGAGACAAACCTTCAAACAGATTAATGTTTTGCTGAGACATCACACAATCAGGTTACTGTGTTTTAATGTATTTCAGATTATGATTGTTGCCCATTTTATGGTCTTTGACCTTTATAAGTATCACATAATGCCAGGTCATTAACTCTGTGAGAGAGTGAAGGGAGGATGTATCACATTACCTTTGCTTAGGAGTCAATGTGCAGACAGTTCCTGCAGCTCAATTAACTTGAGTTCATTGATTTGATTCCAAAGTCAGTAGGACTTTGGAACAGCCAGCAGCTTTCTTCATCCCATCTCAGGTTTCTTTGCCATCAGTAGGAAAATGGGATACTCCCACTGAATGCACGATGGATGCCAAGTCTCTGGTTTGAACTTCCCAAAGCACTCTGAAGACACTAAATATTTATGCTTTGTAACTCCTTTAGACTTAAACCATCCTGACACACCTCTAAGGACCTGGCAGAATTTGGTGGTTTTCAGCACATTCAGTTTGAACTGTGAAACAGCACAAAAATGGATGCACTGATTCAGACCAATGGTTATTCTCTCACTTACTGTCCCACAGTACTTACTGCTATTCACAAATATTTAAGGAAATAAGATGTGAAAAGCTGACATTTCAGCTAGAATTGTGGACAATTACAGCCCAATTGTGGCTTTAGATGACTAAAATTTCAGTTTCAACTTGGAAAAGATTGTTGTAAATCTAGAATATTTGCATGAGTCAGAGACAAGTGTCCTCTCCCTATGGATAGCCTCGTTCCTCAGGAGCAGTGATGTCTGAGGGAGCAGTTGGTGCTCAGCTCAGGGAGCAGTTGCACTGATTAATGGCTCAGGAGGGTTCTCTGAGGCATAAATCAGTAGCCCCAGGAGAAGGGAGGATTGAACTCTTTATAGGAGCAACACAGAGTCAGAAAGTGCTCTCCTGTCACTGCTCCACTGTCAGCTGATAATTTCAGTTGGCAATGCTGGACTTTTGTGTCTCACTGAGCCCCAAAAGTACAGTGAGCTTGTGCTGTTGTGAGGGACAAGAGCAAAGATCAGCACAAGGGAGTCCCTCATTCATCCTGGTGCCCATGGACTGTGGAGTGAGGGGACTGGCAGTGAAGTCATCTTGGGAAGGTGTGTGTTTTTTTTTTTTTTTTATAAAGCTAGAGCAGTGAGTTCCTCTGTGGAGAGCAATTCCTCTTGGCCTGGCTATGGTGGGGACCTGGGTGAGGTTGCTGCTTCTGGGTGTAGAGCTTGATGTTTGGGGAAACAGGAGTGGCCAGCTCTGTTCTAGCCTGTATTTATCCAACAAAAACATCAAATTCTCTATGTTTTATCATTCCAGTTATCTCAACTGGCTGGACATTGCCTGTAGATGGGAATTAGAGAATAAATCTCTTGTTTTCCTTAATTTCCATGTGCCGCCCTTACTTTTGCCTTATTAAACTGCCTTTACCTTGTCCAAATGGTTTTTTGGTCCATTTTATTTTCTCCATCCCCACTGCTGCAATCCTGCTGAGGAGGGGAGAGATAGATAGAGCAGCTTGGTGTCCAGTCGAGGTCAACCCACCACAGATTCTCAGAGATTTTCTTGGGAATAAGGCAGCACAAAGTTCATCAGAGCCATTCCCTACATGACAGAGTCTGATTCTCACTGGTACCCAACCTGTTTGAAAGTGTTACTTGGTGGTGGTGTTAAAGCAAGGTAATTTTGGATCAGTGTTGTCTGGAAGAAAACCTGAAAATCAGCACAGGAGGTTTTCTTTGGTTAAAGTGTGTTAAAGAATAAATATTTTGTCAGTTTAGCTGGAAAAGCTCATGTCCCAGCAAGGCAGACTCTTAGAAAGGCAAAATATCTGTGATTATCTCTTCATGAAGAGAGATGTTCAAAGGGACAGTGTTTCTGGTGTTGTGACTCAGTGTGAGGTAGATGGGAAGATTGTTCTATTTCTTCAGTGCCAAAATTCGAGTGCTGTCTCGGGGATGTTCAACAGGTTGGAAAGCATTTCAGTGTCAGAGTGATTAAATTTATTCTTTGAATTGCTGTCCTTTGTCCCAGCCATTGTTTCTGATGATGATCAAACTTTTTTGGGACATGGCCTTATCCCATGTGGTGCTGCAGGTTGTTAAATTCTCTTTTGCAGCCCCGTGACTCTTTCCAACCAACCACAATGTTCTGGGAGTTATCCTTTAAAACTGAG